>RJWJ010047124.1:0-11108 GCA_004363605.1 Indri indri
TATCAAAAAGTGGGCAAAGGACATGAACAGAAACTTTTCAAAAGAAGACAGAATAATGGCCCAAAAACATATGAAAAAATGCTCAACATCTCTAATCATCAGGGAAATGCAAATCAAAACCACAATGAGATATCACCTATCTCCAGTGAGACTGGCCTTTATCAAAAAGTCCCAAAACAATAAATGTTGGCATGGATGCGGAGAGGTAGGAACACTCATACACCGCTGGTGGGACTGCAAATTAGTGCAACTTCTGTGGAAAGCAATATGGAGATACCTTAAAGAGATACAAGTAGAACTACCATTTGATCCAGCAATTCCACTACTGGGCATCTACCCAAAAGAACAAAAGTCACTCTATGAAAAAGACAGCTGCAGTTGAATGTTCATAGCAGGACAATTCACAATTGCAAAGATGTGGAAACAACCCAAATGTCCATCAATAGTGGATTAATAAACTGTGGTATATGTATACCATGGAGTACTATTCAACTTTAAGAAACAATGGTGATATAGCACCTCTTGTATTCTCCTGGAAAGTGCTGGAACACATTCTACTAAGCGAGGTATCCCAAGAATGGAAAAACAAGCACATGTACTCACCACCAAATTGGTATTAGCTGATCAACACTTAAGTGCACATATAAGAATAACATTTATTGGATGTTGGGCAGGGGGAGGGGGGAGGGGAAAGGAGGGGACCGGCATATGCACAAACAATGAGTGCAATGCGCACCTCCCGGGGAATGGACACACTTGAAGCTCGGACTTGGGGTGGGGGGAGGGCATCATATGTAACCTAATCATCTGTACCCCCATAATATGCTGAAAAAAAATTGCTAAAGCCAAAAAAAAATAAAAATAAAAATAAATTTAGAAAAATAAATAAAAAATAAAATGTAAAATTCAATCAATACTCCAGATGTTTCCAATCTTCTTATGGATGAGTTACTGTGAAGATAAAATGCTTGGTTGAATAATAATTCAGCTTTTAAACAGATTTATAAATCAAATAGATACAGCCCTCCTCTCTAAACTTAGCAAGATCAATTTCCTTCATGAGAGCATTAAATGTTTACATTATTACAATCCAAAGCAAGAGTTTAATGCTTCAGTGGTGTTGAACAACAGTTCTTTATTAAAATGCTCCTAAGAGGGGCGGAGGGTGCTGATCTGTTCTTCAATTTTCCACAGATTAGTTCTCACTTTGGAATATTAGATATTATTTAAATCAGGTATCAAAGACTATGGATATTAATGGAACAAAAGAGGATGTTGCTAATGCAAATTATACTTAGGTAACAAAAATGATGTGTGATGGATCATTTTAGGTGTCAACTTGACCGGATTAAGAAACTTGGTAAAGCATTATTTTTGGGTGCATCTGTGAGGTTTCCAGAGGAGATTAGCATGTGAGTTTGAGTGGACTAGGTGGTGAAAATCTGCCTTCCATGTTGGCAGGCACCATTCAATCAGCCAGGCCCAGAGAGAACAGAAGCAGAGGAAAGGTTAAGTATGGATCTATCTGCCAAAGCTTGAATACACTCTTCCTCTTCTCTCCTTGGATGACAACTCCAGGTTCCCTGGCCTTTGCACTCTAGGACTTACACCAGTGGCCCCCTGGGTTCTCAAGCCTTTGGCCTCAGTCTGAGAGTTCCACCATTGTCATCCTTGCTTCTGAGGCCTTCGGGCTTGGACCAAGCCATGCTCTCAGCATCCCAAGGCCCGCAGCTTGCAGATGGCCTGTCGCAGGACTTCTCAGCCGCCACCATCATGTGAGCCAATCCCCCTAATAAATCCTCTCTCATTTATCTGTCTCTCTGTATATATTAATAATATACCTTATTTATTCTGTCTCTTGGGAGAACCTTGGCTAATAAAATGTACTAATATAAATAGACTGGCTGCAGAGTACCTTCTTACAAGTCAAGTCACACGAACTAATTCATTTTTATTCATACATTTAAGTTACTTAACATATCCCTTGCTAATTTCAAATTATACATCACAGTTTCTAAACAGTTCATTTATACACATATATCAATGTAATCAGAGATCAAACTCATGAATTATTCATATATATGAAAAACTCATAAAAGTGTACAAGTGTACAAAAATATTAATTTCTAAGTCAATAACAAGAAAAAGGGACCCTGTAGAAAACTTGAAATTTGAAATAAAGAAAAATATTCTTTGATCAAAGTTAACCTTCCCTTAAACATTATCACATGTTTATTAGCATACCTCTCAAGGAAGTGCACCATCATCTGTTTGATATGTAAGACATTAGGGAATTCATGAATGCACTAGAAATATCAGATTTTTTCTTTTTTCTAAGAGTTAGTGATAACTCATAAAGTACTTGCCCTTTTTCCTTTATGATTTAACTTTAACATGATAGCACTTTAAGAAAGGAGAATGGTTGCAAATGCTGAACTTGAGTATCATTTTATAATTACTTACCACAACATACAACTTTGAAAATGATAAATTGATCTCTTATATGCAAATGAATAGAGATTCTAACTAGATTTCCTGATGGTAGGTGACGTATGCATCACCTAGGATGAAATTCTTTTATAAAGTATAAAACTATCTATCTGTCCATCTAGCATCTATTTACCTACCTATCTATTCATATGTATGTATTTGTGTAGTTTAATTGGATAGAATACTAAATGCCATAAAACCAAATGGTTGGAGGGAAAGAAAAAAATTGGTCATTTTATTAGTAAAAATTCACTGTCTTCCACAGTAATGAGCAGCCATTTCAACCTAATTACAGTGACAATATACTGACATGATGTGGCTATTAATTACCTCTGAACAATACATTAAAGAAAAATTGTAAATTCACCTGAAACCCAGTACCTGCTACCGGGGACCTCATATTCTTGTTTGATAGGCTTCACTGGGTTTTTTTGTAAACCTGAATGTATTAACTACATATATCCACACAAGCTAATATGTAAAAAGGTATCTATAAGAAAAAGTAAAATAATTGTAATTTTATTTTTGAATATGTTGGTTTTCTTCAACAAGCATTGGCATAGTCATCTTTAAGGGAAAAGACAAAACTCTTCTGCAAGCATTTGTGTAAGGTCATTTGTGTGTAAGAAGCAACCCCTCTGTTTTGACCATTTTATCAAATTTGTTTAAAATTTGATAATTTTAAAGAAAATTATCTTAAAGGTGACAAGATATTTTCCAGATCACGCCCAGGAAAATAACTGATAAAACTTTCCTGGCTAATAATAGGGGTTACATCAATACTGTAAGCAGTCTTCTTGCAGAGGTAATAATTCTTCACTTGTTTTTATATATTTATACACATAACATTGGTCTTTCTCTAAATTCAGTCTTATATTTTGTATTTTCTAAATAAGTTACAAATCCGAATTTAAATGAGTAATAAGCAATTTTTCCCCTTAGTAACTAAAAGTATAGAGAATAATCCCTCTGTCTGATTTTCATCTTATATAAGGAATATGTCTTCCGCTCTGATCATTCATTTTATGTGTCATATTACAAAGGATACAGAAAACATCATTTAAAGAATAATATCCAAGGAGATAATATAAAATATAATTTATCGATCAAAGCGGTTCTCAAATATCAAAAAAGTTCTGAAATATCAAACACTGAACTTCAGGTTCAGTCATTCACTTGATCTCCTAGATGAAAACCATTTTCAAAATCAGACCTAGTTGTTGCAAAGCGACTTTATTAATTTTTAATCCAAATTTGATACTCTGCCCTAGATGCTCAGAAGGTGGAACAGTATATTGCAAACACTTATATAAAAGGATTGATATAATTCATTGAACTCGGGGGGATTGAACTGAAATATGTACATATAAAGGCTATAAGGCTCCCATAGCTCACAGCTACTTTCAGTTGGTCAAATGAAAAGAAAAATCCCCACATTTGGTGAGGTGGAAAACACATTCCAGATAACCTTGCCACTCTCGCATATGTACATAGACATCGAAAGAAAAAGCAGAAAGGGTTTTTTTCTTTCTGCTTGTTTGTTCCAAAATTTATATTCTATCCACTTAATAGAAAAATTTGTTTTCCAAGGATCACTTAGTGGGAGGAAAATAAAGAATAAACAAAATAAGTAAATAAATAAATTACATATATAATGGTAGTAATTTTGGAGAAAAATAAATTTCTCTGATTCAAATGCTAGGCAGAAGAGATTAGATTTTATAAACACAACAAGTTTGCCAGAGAATCCTATGAGAGGAGCAGTGCCTTATAGAAAGGACTCTGGAAGCAGTGTGCAGGGTATATAAAAAAGCAGAGAGAACAGAGACAAGTGATGCGGGTACTTTAAATTTGGTCAGATGATAATGCTGCTGCCATAGCTCAAAGGCAATGTGAGTACTGAAGGTGGGATGAATCTAACAGACAATTCAAAGGAAAGTCTGAGATTTAGTAACTTACCGGATATAGGAAACAAAGAAGAGAAGATAAAGAGGTCTTTAGTGTTTTACACCTAGGGACCAAGAGAATGGTAGCATCAATGTCACTTATGAAGGCATTATTAATAATACAACAATCAAAGAATTGCTTATTTTCACTGAAATCTGAACCAGCTGAATCTTGGTTGGTGTCTGATGGTCAAGGCTCAGGATTTCCTCGAAACTCCGCAGTGTTTTTTAGCATTTCTGCATTATTTATGTACATGCTTGGAAAAATGCTCACCAGTTTGCCACCAATGGTCTAGGACAGGTACTCTGAAGACCTTTTTGGACCATTCCAGGGTCTCCACATCACATCGTTCTCCAGCCACAAATAATGTTTTGAATCTGAATATAAGAGAGACAGTAAATTCAAATTATTACTTGAAAATATATCTAAATAATTTCATCTTCATTTTTAAACCTTGTTGAATCTAACCACATCAATCATGTCAGAGGAAAACAGCAGTGTTACCAGTGTATCATACTGTAGAATGATGAGATGCATTACTTGTTTTGGCCCAAATGTAACCAAATACACATCACAGCATTTGAATTAGTTGCCTCAGAAATAGAATTCACAGCTACAGCTTCTCAGTTTTGAAAAGAACAATTCAATTGATCTTTGCAATATACTTGTCACATTTGTCTAACAATCAAAGATAAAAAACATTTTGCCCCTTGATATTACCCCTGCTAATTTTAGCTCCAAGTTTGATTGCTGTATTCTATCTAAGGATACACACAAAAATACACTCACTAAGTGTATCAGCTAAGGCAGCAAATATGTTTGTAAATATGAAACACTTGTTCCTTCTAGTGAGTTCTTCTGATAAAAAGTACTCTAATTTCAAGTATTTTCCCTACTCCAAGGACATATATAGGAAAGACAGCTAATGAAAAAGTAAGTGCAAATGTGGCCTTCTGTGTCAAAATGGTTCTTATCAAATGGAATAATACAAGGGTACTAAGAGAATTAGCATCTTTGGCAGGAGCACCATGCCACAGAATTAAAAAAATGAAATAGAACAAAATAAATTTAGGTTGACCCTATTAGAGGCTCATTGAGAACATGGTAATTACTGCTCCATTTTCAATGCCTTCATGGACTGTCTGCAAAAATATAAATAAACAAATAAAGAGTATGTGTATGAGGAATTAATTCATTTTCATCAAAGTGAAACACAAACAACCAACAAACAAAACTTGCTTACTCATCCTGAACAATGTAACACATTTTACCATTTCCTTAATTTATCATATTATTTCATAAAGATTCATGGAGATTCAAATACTTCCACCTCTATGCTGACATTGAGTTACTATCTCTGCTATAAACATGTATCTCATTCTATAATTATTTTGTTTCTTGTGCATTTACTACTCTGAACTATGAGCTCCTTAGGAGCATTCGTCTTTATGATCCTAACACCAATCAAAACACATGGAATTTTTAAGTATTTAAAAGTTTCCAGATGCTTAGAATGATGAAGTACAGAAGTCGGGATTTAGAAAAATTTGTGCCAGTCTGACTCATTCTTCTAAGTGAAAGAGGAGGCATGTTGGTTTCTATGAGTGTGGAAATTGGCAAAGGAACAGTGACTTGAGGAGAGAAACGTTCTGGAATAATTATTTTAGGACATTTTAAGTACACAGCATAAACGTGAAAGGACGGAAGAGCAGTCAGTTGGCTTTTATGAACTCAATCTGTAGCCTGGGAGGGTAAGCAGGGAGAGCCGAGGTTGGGGTGTGATACAGAAATCTAGCAAATCAATCCTGGAAAGGCTGCCTGGGGGCCCTGGAACAGGCAAGAGGTGTGTGGAGGTGACATAGGAATAACTAGAATGGGAGAAAAATACCAGGAAAAATAGTGAGGTAAGAAACTAGAAGTGACAGAAGAAATTTTAAAAATAGTAAAAATGAAGGCAGTCAGTAAAACAAGGTGCAGTTGCGAGAGAGGGTAGTTTCAGACCTAGAGATCTTGCAAATGTGTCTGTTCTGAGGGGTGATAGCGTTTATGGGGTGACAGTGTTTATGGGATGATAGTGTTTACGGTAGTGGAGAGAATCCAACATTGAAAGACACTGGGGGAAAGAAAAGTGTGTTACAGAAAGATCACCATCAAGATAGTATTAAAAATCACTCAAGGGCAACAGCAGTGCAGAGTAAAGGGAAAATCTGCAAAGGGAGCTCTGAAGAGGAGGAAAAGGTGTTACAAATAGATAGCTTGGGCCAGGCACGGTGGCTCACACCTGTAATCCTAGCACTCTGGGAGGCCAAGGCAGGTGGATCCTTTGAGCTCAGGATTTCCTGAGCAAGAGCGAGACCCTGTCTCTACTAAAAAATAGAAAGAAATTAGCTGGACAACTAAAAATATATAGAAAAAATTAGCCGGTCATGGTGGCGCGTGCCTGTACTCCCAGCTGCTCAGGAGGCTGAGGCAGGAGGATCGCTTGAGCCCAGGAGTTTGAGGTTGCTGTGAGCTAGGCTGACACTCTGGCACTCTAGCCTAGGCAACAGAGTGAGACTCTGTCCTGCCCGCCCCCCCGAAAAAAAAAAACAAAAAACAAAGATAGCTTGAACTTCAGTAGAAGGTGGGCCATTAGATGCACAAAATTTTCAAATCCTCATTACCCCAACTTTACTTTAACATCCTTCCTAACTTTTATATATAATTTTGCCCAAAAGGTGCATTTGGCCTTAATAGTGGAGGAAAAGTTTGAGTTTAATTATTATATTCTACAGAAAATCCGGGTTGCAAACAAGCTGTTGAAAACACGTTAATTGATTTTTAAGTATAGATGAACCACTGATAAATGACGTCTACACCCGACATGCAACCACCTGAAATTATTCATGGTAATTTTCATCTATAGCTGAGGCTATCTGTACATAAGTGTATCAAAAGAGGTTTTAGTTAAATTGTGTAAAACAATATGCTGTTACTGCTCCTATGTTTTCTGAGAACAAAGAATCTCCATCTGCTAATATATTCAGGCAATAAAATTATCATAACGCAATATCTTATTTTTTCGGAATTTAATTCATTTATATTAGAGTTTATTATTGACAGGTAAAGATTTACTACTGACATTTTGTTATTTCCCCCCTGGATTTTTGTTTGTTTGTTTGTTTGTTTGTTTGTTTCCAACTGCTTAGCCTTTGCAATCCCCTGGATGTTTTGCAGCTGTTTTTCCCTTTCTTCCTCTCTTGTTGTCTATCTTTGTGATTTGATAATTTCGTGTAATGCTAAGCTTTGATTCTTTTCTTTTTACCAATCTGCTGTAGATTTTTGTTTTGTGGTTTCTACGAAGCTTACATAAAACATCTTTTAGATATAATCCACTATTTTGAGCTGATAAAAACTTAACTTCTGTTGCATACAAAAACTTGAGACTTTTACCCTCTTCTTCACATACAATTTATGTTTTTTGATATTACAATTTGTATCTTTTTATTTTGTATATTCCTTAATACTTATTGTAGCATTAGTTACTTTCGATTGTTTTGACTTTTAACCTCCCTACTAGAGATATGTATAATTTAGACATCACCATTACAGTATTAGGATGTTCTGAATTTGACTATGTGTTTTCTTCTACAAGAGAGTTTTCTAATTTCCTATGTATTGCTAATCATAATTATCATCCTTTGTTTCCACTTGAGTTACTCCCTTAAGCATTTCTTACAAGGGAAGTCTAATGTAATGGATTCCACCAGCTTTTGTTTGTCTATGAAAGACTTTATTTCTCTTTCATTTCTGAAGGACAGATTTGCTGGGCATAGGATTGCTGTCTAACAGGGTTTTGTTTTTTTTTTTTTTTTTTTTTTTCCTTCAGCACCATCTCATTCTCTCCTGAGCTGCATGGTTTCACCTGGGAAATCCACTAATAGTCTAATGGACATTCCCATATATGTGACTTGATGGTTTTCTCTTGTTGCTTTTAATTTTTTCTCTTTGACTTTTGACAATTTGATTATAATGTGCTTCAGAGTGGACATATTTGGGTTAAATATATTGAAGGACTTTTGAACTTTTGGATCTGGATGTCCATGTCTCTCCTAAAACTTAGAAAGTTTTCCACTATTATTTCATTAAATAAACCTTTGGTACTTTTGTCTCTTCTCCTTCTTACATAACATAACGTGAATATTTGTTCACTTAACAGTGTCCCATAAGTCCCATAGGCTATCTCCACTCCGCTGTTTTTTCCTTTTTTTCCTCTGAACTGCATCATTTCAAAAGACCTATTTTCAAGTTCAGAGATTCCTTCTCCTCCTTTATCTAGTCTGCAGTTGAAGCTGTCAATTGTATTTTATTATTTAAATGATTGAATTATTCAGCTACAAGATTTCTGTTTGGTTCTTTTTTATGATATCTATTTCTTTGTTCAATTTCTCATTCAGATCATATATTTTTTTATTTCATTAAATCATCTCTCTGTATCATCATGTGTCTCTCTGCATTTCCTTGAAATCATTATTTTAAATTCCTTTTTAGGCAATTCATAAATGTCTGTTTCTTTGTGGCCAGGTATAAGAGAATTATTGTGTTCCTTTGGTGGTGTTACATTTTCTGGCTTTTTTGTGTTCCCTGTGTTCCTGTGTTGATGTCTGCATGTCTGGTTGTACAATCACCCCTTGCAAACTATACAGAATGGCTTTCATAGGAGAAAACTTTCACCTGCTGATGGGCCTGAGGGTATTGTTTGGAAAGGGTGCAATGTCTCTGGTTTTGTATGGGTGCAGTAGTGTAGTCTCTATATAGCTTCCCTAGTTGTGATCAATGTTAATGATGACTGCAGGTGGCTCAGTGATCTAGGCTGCAGAAATCTGTGACAGTGACATTGGCTGTATAGGTTATTAGGCATGGGCTTTAGAGATCACACTGTCCTTATCTCAGAGAGTCTTAGATACATAGGTCTGTCTGCTGTTGGGTCTGACACAGCTCACAGGCAGCCAAAGTGACACTGGGATCCAGGACATGATATCTATTTTAATTTCTTTGAAACATAGAAACATAAAATTCAAATAGTCTGGCATTTAACTTAAAAAAATTAAACCACTTTAATTCAAGCCCACTTTTTGACTTGAAGAAACTACAAAATCTCTTATTTTAGTTTATGATAGCAATGACCTATTTCAAAGAGGTTCAATGAGAACTGATGATGGAAACTGTCTTGAGGATACAAATTGATATAATTATCTCTGAATATGCACAGCATTAAACAAAAATGGATGTCAATAAATCATCACAAATTATCTAAACTACTCAAAACTCATTATTATAAAACAAAAGTAAAATATTTCCCTTTACTTTTTCAAAAAATCTAATTTGGACTATAATTTTCATACTTTACGTGCATATATAAATTCAAATAATATTTCCCCTCCCTTTAAGCCATTTTCTGTTTACAAAAGACAGTAAGATGCTAATTTCTATATCTATATCTATGTAACCATATGTATTATAAGTCAAAATTGGCATTTTACTTTTTAAGGATAATATAAGCAATTAATTTTGAAAAGAAGAATATTTTAGTAATATTTGAACTGAAATAAATATAGTATTTAAAAAATTCTCAGTAAAATTAAAATTTTAACTATTTCAAGGTTATATTTAGAAGAGCCATTTTTAATAATATTCAGAGTCTTTTGGTTCTTCCCATAGAGATATCACAGTACCAGAAAAAATATAGTGTTCAGTTATTCATTCTGATTGCAGTTTCTAATGTAATTTGCACTGTGCATCCAACTTCACCTTGTCAGAGAGTACTGCTTCCCCAAGGCTGCCCCAGGGTCCTGTTGACGAATTGCTCTAATTGCAGTTGGCGCTGTAAACAAGGCAGCTACTCCATGCTCCGCAAGCACACGGAAATAAGCGCCAGCATCTGGTGTTCCCACAGGCTTCCCCTACAATGAGATTCATTTAAAATGTCACTGGGTAAAATGTCTCCTATTTCAATGACAGTTCAATATGTATGTGTTTAACACCACAATCTTAATAAAATGAGGTTCTCGATAAATCTTAGTTTTAAAATATTTCCATGTTCTGTCATAAATAAAACAAACCAAATGCCCAGGCATCAGAGAGGCTGTTTACTCTATCTTAAAAGCATGGAGTTACAGCATCTTAAAAGCTTTCAAATTCAAAATTTTTCTTCCTCAAGTTTTTAAAGACAAAGGGCCCAAAATATATATCATATTCAAATTAACACAAAACAGTCTTGTACTTGCCAAAATATTAAATATATTGTTTTGTGAAATATGGTTGTTATGAATTCCAAACATAACACATTTTTTTCATGATCACTATTAAAAGTGATAACAATTCTCAAAACATTTGAGAAAGGAAAAAATCTGAAACCATAGTGATTCCTGAGCAATGACCTTTTCAGTTAAATGTCTCTCTCCAAGGAAAGTAACTTGTACAAATTAAAAATAATCCAATAAGATATCTCAAAATGCAAGTTTTCCACAGGCTCAAAATGACATTATATGGAAAAACAAGCACCACATGTACTCACCATCAAATTGGTAGTGACTGAACATCACATAAGTGTACATATAAGAATAGCATCTATTGGATGTCGGGTAGGGAGGGAGGGGGAAGGGGGAGGGGCGAGGGGGAGGAGGGGACGG
>RJWJ010047125.1:0-11089 GCA_004363605.1 Indri indri
ATTCAACCCACATGCATATACACTGACCTCCCACTGTATACCAAGCCCTTTGCTGGCAATATGGTGAGGACTCACCTTAAGATATCTAGTCTACTTCTGGAAGGAGCAGAACTTCTAAAATACTTTGCCAAGTCCCATGGTGGGTGATCCTTTCTTTTCGTGCCTTTCCTATTAAGAAAATATTTTGAGTACAGTTGTAGCATTTCAACATGGCAGAGTCCTGGGCAGCCCTTAGAGGAAGAGTTGAGGGAGTGCAAGAAGGACTCTTAATTATGGCACCTGTCTTCTATGTTTACTAAATTATTATAGCCATTCTTTTTTGTCACCTAGAAGCATCAGGGGATGGAGATATGGGGCAGACTTTGACTTAGCAAGCACATCTTTATTGCATCTTTCAGCCCAGAGAGAGCTGCCTTGCTTGGAGTATTGGAGCAGGAATTTGTCCTGGTTCATTCTTTCCTGAGTAGATGGCAGTTACCATTGTGCTCAAATGGACCTTCTTTCACTCTCCTTCCTCCCTGTTTCCTCAGAGCCAGGACTGTCTCCAGTTGGGTCCTCCTGCTGAAGGGGAAGTGGTCCAAGTGAGATGGACAGACGGCCAAGTCTATGGAGCCAAGTTTGTGGCCTCCCACCCCATCCAAATGTACCAGGTAGCCAAAGGTTCTTGCTGGGAAGAAGGGGGTATGTAATTAAATCATTGCTTCCTGTTGGGCCAGAGGCAGTCATCTCTTGGGAGAACTAATGAGTTGGTAACCCTTTTAGAGCTAGGGGTCTGCCCTGTGTCCAGCTTGCTAAGTGTGGCTTCAAACATGGTAGCCCATACTTCAGTGTTCTAATTCCTTTCTTTGGCTGCACGAATTGCCACTGCACATGGTGGACCAGGGAGAGAGTCAGGGATTTCCTAACCAAAAGCCTTTTGTTTCCTTGATAGGTGGAGTTTGAGGATGGCTCACAGCTTGTAGTTAAGAGAGACGATGTGTATACGCTGGATGAAGAGCTTCCCAAGAGAGTCAAGTCTAGACTGGTAAGTGTTTGTTTTCTTGTGCCCTTGGTTCCTGTCTGGGAGGGAGGGAACAAGGCAAGGATCTGTCCCTGTGTTTTTCTTGGGGTAGTTGGCCATAAAGTGATTGTTTGGCTTGCTTATTCTTCTGTAGTCGGTAGCCTCAGACATGCGCTTCAACGAGATTTTCACAGAGAAAGAAGTTAAGCAAGAAAAGAAACGGCAACGAGTTATCAACTCAAGATACCGGGAAGATTATATTGAGCCTGCACTATACCGGGCCATCATGGAGTAGGTGCTTCCAGGGTCCAAGAGATTCTCAGCCATCAAGGCAAGAGCACTCTGGGGTTCCACAGCACAGCAGACACTTGGAACTCTGAAGTCTCTAAAAGTGAAGTTGTAAAAAGAAGAGGAATGAAATAACCAACGCCATCATCTTCTCACCCCACCCTCGTGGCATTCCACTATAGTGAAAGGACAAGCCGTTTTTGGACACGTGGCAGCAGCTGCTGATCTTCCAGCTGAGGGGCTGAGCACTGGAATCCTGTGGCTGCACTGACCCCAGTCCATAAAGGGGTCCACTGTGCTGGCTGGACTGATTGCCCTGTTCCTGGCCTAGGACTTAGCTTCCTAACAGTCACCCGCACCAACTAGGCAGAGGTGCTGGTGCCTGACCCCATGCCCACTTTTGTATTTATGTGTGTGTGTGTGTGTGTGTCTGTCTGTCTGTCTGTCTGTGTGTGTGGGTGGGTGGGTATATTTGTATGTATGTTTGGTCTGGACCAGCTTCTGCCAGCCCCTGGCCTTTACTTTCTTCCTTGCCTATGTAGGGCAAACAAAATGTGAAATTCTGCCCTCAGCCGAGCTGAGTAAGGGCCCCTAGGGGTTGCCTGGAGATAAGTGTGGCATCTGTCCTGGCCAGAACAGCCTCAAGAGAGTGCTGGCAAAGCTGCAGTATTGAGATGCTAAGAGTTGATGCCACTTCTGTGTCTTCCCTTGAAGGAGAACATAGGGATAACATGGGTGTGTGTGCCCACAACACGAGGCACAGAGCCCCTGTGGCACAGTATTAGTGGGTGTGGGTGGGGATTACCCTGAAGGGGGGATTTTAATGATGGAAACAGGCAGAGCCTGGTGGGTGATTCTATCAACAGAATATTGCAATCATGCAGGGGCTGGGAGGGTTAGGTTGAAGTAACTGGGGCCACTGGAGACCCACTGGGGGTGGGAGGGAGCTGATTTAGGGGTGGGGGAGGGACTAGACGGCAACACTGAAGGGGTTAAACAGGTTTTTGCTCCTCATGAATTTGTTTGCCTGAGCCCAGGATTGCAGGGCTTCACACCTATACCCTGTGTATACAAGAATCAGATTTATAATACTTCCCCTTTTTTTGTTACGTATGAACGCTATAAACCAAATTATTTTGAAAACCGGTGCATCACCTTGTCCTTAGCAATAAAATATGTTGTGCAGAGGATTGGCTGTCTCTGCCCCAAGGAGCCCAAATGGCCCAGGGTCATGCTGGGGGTGTATCTAGAGTCATAGGCTCTGGGCCAGAGCCATGTATTATAAAAATCAGTAAGGCACGATCTAGGAAGCTGTTCCAAAGAAATGGGTCCCTTCCTTGTCAAGCTCTGTATTGGGCCAAGCATGGTGGGACACAGGAGCAGGGACACTTTTGGCTATGAGCACCTCTGCATTGTATCCCCTGCCTGGGAGATGGGCAGGAGGAGGTAATCGAGGAAGCACCACACGGCCCAGTCCTCTCAATAGTCTAATCTCTTGCTTGATATATCTTCATTGGCTGGCCTAAGTCCATTACAGCATCTGTGTTCTACACTAATTTTGGAACCAGTTTGAAGGAGGGAGTGCATTTTAGGTGCTTGAAGAGCAAGGAACTCAGCCCCCAGTAGGGTCCTGAAGCTGCTCTGAGCTATCTGTAGTTGGTGAGAAGCTTCCCTGGAGGAAGACATAGTTCCCTTCACCTCATGGGTCCCTGAGGTTGAAGTGGACAAGGATGGGGAGCTGCAGGGCAGGGAGGGGACAGTGAATAACAGAACTTGGGTGCAGCAGAGCTATTCCAGCCGGCTCCTGGACAGCTAGATACTCTATGGCATGGCCCTGTCCAGGTGCAGGAGAGGCTTGGGTAAGCTCAGCTACTCTCAATCCTTTCTTGTGTCCCTTGGGGTTAGGAGGTAGTTGCTACTTAGTGTCTGATTATGGGGAAAGGGAGGAGCAGTAAGTGGTTTTCAAAGATGCTTTTCTATGCCAATTCCCTCCTGGGGCCAAGAAAGGAAGGTTGACTTTTTTGCCCTGCACACACATTCCCAGGGGAGGCTGGGCAGAGCCAGGCCTTAGTGGATTGGTGATTGAGCCCCGGGAGCACACATCTTTGGAGCACTTCCCCAGCCTTGCTTCACAGAGTCTCAGACCTCCCTGCCTCTCTCACTGACCCCAGTGTCCCCAACCCTGTTGCAGGGCTGGGTGCCTGGTCTAATCCCAGCAGAGTTCTTAACAGCTGACCATTTTTCTAGAAACTTTGCATTTTTTATTTGGCCAACGTGATAACCCTGAGGAAACAGAAACTCAGAGGGGACGGGCCTTTCCCATATCACATGGAACCCGCCTGTTTTCTCCCTCACTGGCTGCCTTTGCGGTCATGTCGGGCCTTAGAAGACTGACCCCAGGCAGAAAGGTCCGCCAGCCAGGCTCCTCCCAGAAGCTTTTTTGCCACAACAGACAAACTGCCTTCCTTTTGCAAGGTAGGCTCATTGTGCTGGCATCCTAGGATTACGGTTTAAAGTCTCCCCTGACCCCTCTGAGGAATTAAGTTTTAAATTGTGCCCCAGGCAGATGATGCCAGGGCTTAGCTGTGGGAATGAGTGGGGTGGGAGACAGCTGCAAAGGGTATGTGGGGCGGGACGCCCATGTGCCCAGACTAAACACTTTCTACGAGGCTCTGAAGTAAATGCACAAGAGCAGCCTGGACCACCGTGGCCTTACCGCACAGGACTGGGCACGGAGGTCCAAAGCCTTGGGCCTGATGGAGTGGACTAGTGGCGCTCACAACACAGAGGGCGAGATGAGGTGTCCCTCGGCGTGGAATGACCGTAACCATCCTGCACTTTGAGCTCCGCGCACGGGCAAGGAAACAGGCTCTCAAGGGGCTGGCTCCTCGAGGCGGCCCAAGCGGACCACGCGCCCACTGGGCCGCAAGGACGGGGAAGGAAGATTCCTCCAGACGGCCGGGTGTGCCCTGCAGGGGGCTGACGCGAGGCAGGCAGGGCCCGCTCAGCCCGAGGGAGCCGCACGCCCCTCGCTTTCCCTAGCCGGGGTCCCCGGGTGGGCGGCCCGGGGAACTCCGCGGCTCTCGTGCCTACTGGGCAGCTCCGGCGCGCGCCCGCCCACTCGGGCAGCGCAGCTCCGCATTGGCCAGCCCGGCACCCCGCCCGGCTCCTGCGCGCCCATTGGCCGCGGACGCCCGACCTGGTTGTGGCCGCGCGCTCCGCCCGCCGCTGCGTCCCCACTATGGCGGCGCCCATGCAGCCCACCGCGTCGTGGGCGCCCGCCGGGGTACCCCGCGGCTGCCGCCGCCGCCTGCGCCGCCGCCTCCGCCTTCCCTCCGCGCGTGGGGCCGGGCGCCGCCTCCCCGCTGCCTCCCTCTCCGCTGCGGTAAGGGCCTGCCCAGTGCGCTTTGGGGCGTGACGGCGGACCGCGGCTAACGGTCGCCGCGCTGCCCTGCCCCACCCCTCCCCCGGCGCCCCGGGCCGGGCGGGGCGCGAAGCCTGCGCTAGTGCTGGGGAAGGAGGGGTCGGGGCACGGCCCAGTTGCCCCACGGGCTGGGAGCCCAATCCCTGATGACCTCGACTGGGTGGGGGCTGCCAGGCCCTGGGGAAAGGCGGGCCAGATGCGGTCCGAGCGGTCCGAGGTCATCTCCCAGCAAGACCCCGCATTGCTGTGTACCTGGGCTCAAAGCAAGGACACTGTCATTTAGGCCTCGCTGTGGCAGGAGGAAGGAGAAGTACAGGGAAAACCTGAGCCCGAATCAGCAGCGTATGGGTCGCGGTTGTCATTGCTTACTGCTCTATTTGGGGCCAGATGTTCAGAGGGACCAGGGTCAATTTGATTGGCAAAGTACGCCTTTCTTGCTTTCTTTCCTTCTGACACTTTTTCCCATTGCCTCCTCCGTGATTTTGCTCGCAAGAGGAAATATCTTAGTGAGGAGAGCAGATTCGGTTAGGAGAGTGTCTCTTGAATATTTTGGATTCCTTTTTACAGCAATGCCCATTTTTATGATTCCTCAATAAACTTCATTTTTGTTTGTGTTTCTCTCATATACCGGGAGGGAGTGAAACGTGAGAACTGAATCATTGCAATTAATTGAGGGAGGGACTAATGAAGGCAGCTGTTATTCCAGAAAGTAAAATATACCAACTTTTCGTGGATGTATTTTGAATTGTCTATACTATAGATAGTTGGACATGAAGGTAGAAAAAAACCACTAGGTTACTGAAAGTAAAACAGTTCTCATGACAAATTAGGTTGTTTCTAAGACAGAATCATTTTGGGGCTGGGCGTAGTAGTGGCTCAACCCCGTAATCTCAGCACTTTGGGAGTCTGAGGCTGAGGCTGGAGGATGCTTGAGGCCAGGAGTTTAAGACTAACCTGAGCAACATAGCCAGACCTTATCTCTAGAAAAAATGGAAAGAGTAGCTGGGCATGTTGGCACATGCCTGTAGTCCCAGCTACTTGGGAAGCTGAGGCAGGAGGATTGCTTGAGCCCAGGAGTTTGAGGTTGCTGTGTGCTATGACAAGGCCACTGGACTCTAGCCCTGGTAACAGAGGGGAGACCCTGTCTCAAAAAAAAAAATCATTTTGGAGTGATGATCACTGAACTGTTTGGTGTACTTTTACATTAACAGTCAGAAGGTTAAAAGGAAGCTGGGGCAAAAATTTATGACCAAGTAGTATTTTCAAATAATCTCTTAGGCAACAACAGCTCCCAAGAGTAGAGTCTTAAGGATATTTTGAAGTATTAAGTTGTGAATCTCTCCATTTTACATGTCTAAATATCTAATCATGGTTTAATAAAAGTAAATTATTAATGATGAAATAAGACATTCATATTGTTAGAGACTAATTGACTTTGGATCAATCAATAAAGTGTCTCCTGAGTACATATTTTGTGCAAGGCATTGACTGAGGAGGAACTCAAAAACATTTAAGATATGAAACTTGTTCTGATGGGCCTATAATATAGTTGTGGGAATAAAGCACACACATGACAGTGGTAACTAATGATATGGCCTCCAGAATTCCAAGACAGTAGGTACTAGGAAAAATCAGGAAAAGGAGAAATCCGTGTATCCGAGGAAGGTTTCACAGGGGAGCTGAATTGAGCCATGAAGAGTGGGTAGGCCTGGTTGCCTGAAGAGGAAGGAGAAATGGGCAGATGAGAAAGTGAAGATGGTAGAGGCACAGGACAACCTGAAATGCTCATGGGTGCTTCCAGGGAGTTTCATGTTGGAAAAAATGGGAGATGAGGCTATACAAAAAGTAGGTTGATGGCAACAGTCGAAGAAGTACCTTTGTCCTGGATGGAGCAAAGGATAAACAGGTAGTGGTATTTATTTCAAAGGAAGCTGGAGCTAGCTAACCATCAGAAAATAAGTACAGTAACACTTGATTTGACATTGTCACTTTTTTGATTAACCTCAGCTATTTGGAATAGCAATTCTCTTAACTACCCAGGATCTGCACTTCATGGTCATTCTTGCCTTTCTTCTTTTCTCCCTGTGTTCAGTTGGTTGCCAGGTCTTGCTGATCCTACCTCCATACCATTTCTGGCATCTACTTTTTTCTGCTACTACTGTCATCGTACTAATTTCGAGCCATTGATACCATTCCTGCGAATTACCACAGAAACCCTCTAACATTTTTCTTTCCTCCCGTCTATTGTGTGTGCTACAATCACTTCCAGGTATGTCACTTCTCTGGCCAAGACTTTCAATGGTTCCCCACTGCCTGTTTGTTGAGTTAGGCACAGGCCAGCCTGGCATGGGCAGTATGGGTAAACTAATTTCTTGCCATTCCCTTAGGTTTTATTATGTTTTCTAGGTCAGTGGAACTATTTGCTCTTTTTGCTTTGCTGTTTGTGCTCCATATCTTTGCTCATGTTGGTTTTTTCTATCTTAAATGACCCCTTTGAATCTCTAGGTATTGTTCTTACCCATGAGGGCCACATCTGTAGTCCCAGCTACTCGGGAGGCTGAGGCAGGAGGATCGCTTGAGCCCAGGAGTTTGAGGTTGCAGTGAGCTATGATAATGCCACTGTACTGTAGCCAGGGCAACACAGTGAGATCCTGTCTCAAAAACAAATATGATTTAGAACTTCCTTTGTCAAGTTTTTCTATACTTTTCTCCCCATCTAGATGTCTCTCTCCTTTAAACCACTATAACATTAGAGTCTGCTTTTTTGCTATAATTGCCTTAATCCCCCTTCTGCCCACAACATAAGACTGAAGCTTTTTCAAGACATGGACTTTTTCATCATCTAGCACAGTGTTTTGTACATAGTAGGTACTTGGCAAATATATTTTAATTGAAAATAGCTTTTTTTTGTTTTTGAAACAAAAAAGGTAGATTCCTACCTTTTTTCCCCTTCCTTGGATAGCATTCCTACTATATGTCTTAGTTTCATACTTATTATATTTTATTTAGCTGTGCACATGTCCATCTCTCCTACTAGACTAGGTGCTGTAATCTTTCCACAGTTATTTACTGAACATGATCTCTGTGCTAGGTTGTGTCTTGATAGGTATGAAAGACGTGTCCCTGGTCTCAAAGATCCTCCAGTCTGGTAGGACCAGAAGCAATTAAACCAGCAGTTAGAATACAGTACAATAAGGGCTGTGATTGAGGGTCTTGTGGGATCTCCTAAAAGGGTCTTTGATGTTACATGGGGAATATAAGTAATGGTTTTCTAGAGAAGTTCACACCTAACTAGAATCTTGAAGAATTCAGTAGTTATTAGCTGGGTAGATGTGGGTTTAAAAGGCTTTTCACACAGGAAACAATGTGCTGTGGCCTAGAAACAGAGCGTGGCTACATCCTGAAGATGCCTGTGTGGCAGGGGTACAAAGCATGTTTGGGGAGTGTGTGGGAAATGAGGCTTCAAAAAGTTGGTCAAGAACAGATTGTGAAGGGCTTTGAGAGTTCTGGAGTTAAAGCTTTATCCTGAAAGTGATTAGGCACCACCGAAGGATTCGAAGGTAGAAAATGACTTTATATCAGTTTTGTCTTTTAGGAAGATCACTGTGTGTGGAAGAGGCATCGTAGTGGATATCCTATTTCCCTGACATGGGAAGTTCTGAGGTTTGCAACCGTAGTACCATGCCTACTACGCAAGAGTCATAAAATATTTATGCACAACAAGAGATGAGAATGAGGTGAGACTGGAGGGGAGGATACAGTTAGTCTGTGGCAGTAATATGAGGGACGTGTCCAAATCCTTCCCAGGGCTAGAGCAAACCGTATACAAGAGTCAGCAGACCAGGATTTCAATCATAGCTCCACCAGTTTCTATTGTATCACCTTGGGCAGCCTTCAGAATCTCTTGCATCTTCTTGGTTTTCAAATTTGGAAAATAGAGATAAAAATTCCTACCTCGCAAGGTTGCTATGAGGATTTGAGGGAATAGATATAAAAATCCTGGTCCTGTGCTATTAGATACATAAAGGACTTCTTGTAATAAAAATAATAGTTACAATATCCATAATGTTTAGTGTATTACCTGGTCCAGGGTAAGTGATTATTAGCCTTAAATCTCACCACCTAAAGGTACCCACTGCCAACATTGTGGTTTTATTTATGCATTTTAAGTGATTGATGATGCTGGGCTGGGAGTGTTAAGCATGAGGGAATTATTCTGAGATCAAGAAGAGGGAGCTGATAAGAATACAATACCAATCTAAACATGGTTTAAATGCCAACAGAGTATGTATGGCCATTCAGCTGTTCCAGCCCTTGCTCAGAAGTGGCACAGTGTGTGCACATATACTCCCTTGCCACTGATGTGGCCATGATGTGCTCTCTGGATGGGCTACTGAAACATACATGCTTTACTTCTCCTCAGCCTGTCATCATTGACTTCTTCCCCTCTGAAATTTTGCTCCTCCTCGGTCATCTTCTGATGATGTTTTTAAAGATGATAATGGAAGTTTAATTCAGATTGGTTCTCCATTTAAGTTCCTCCCTGGTCATCCTGTTTTGACAGGGGTTCCTCCTCTGTGAACTCCTGTAGAATTTAATTTATTAAGTTGTTCTGATTAAATGTCATCTACTGCTTTGTCTTATTTGTCTGTAGGTCAGTAAATTTCCTTTTTCCTTGATGTAAGTTTTTCTTGCAAAATAATCGGAAGGTGGCATGTTTGTGTATTTTTAATATAACTTAAAAACTCCCTGAAGCCTTTTGTTTGGAATATGTTAAACAAGTCAGAAAATTCTGTTACTGAGTTTTTAAAGTATAGCATATAGCAGTGGTCCTCAGACTTTTAGGTCTCAGGATCCCTTTAGAGTTTAAAAATTATTGAATACCCCCATCTTTGTGGGTTTTGTTTATTGATATTTGATGTTTTAAAAATTACTGAGAAAAATTTAAATCACAAGAACGTACAAATACACATTCCGTTAGGCATGAGAACAATCATGTCATCCCATCATGTGTTATGTAGCCTCTAGCAAACTCTGCAGGACGCTTGTAAGAGAACCAGAGTGAACAAGGCAAATAACATCTTAGAATTATCTTGAAAATAGTTTTATACTTGCAGATCCCCTGCAAGGGTCTTGGGAAACCTCAAAGGCCCTTGGGCCACACTTTGAGAACTGCTGGTATATAGATGTAAGAGTTTTTATGTGACATTTTTATATCTTTTTTGTTAACAAAATAACATAAGGATGGAAATGTTTACAAACATCATTTCAAAATGCACTCAACGTGGTTTCTTTAAAAAAAAAAAGACAGCTAAGTTTCTTTGTTAAGATATCTTTATCCTGGAAAGGCAGAAGTGTGTATTTTTGGAATATCCGCTAGTTACCATACTGCTAACAGACATTTGTCATTCCAGGAAAGGTCAGTAAACTGGGAACAACAGTATTTTTGCAAAAGAAAAATATGCAACTGCTCTTTAAGTTCTAGAAATCTTACAGTTACTTGGCCAGATGATAACGGGAGAACTTTGTGGTGCTGGTTTCCTGGTTTCTTGCTCTCTCATTGTCAAGTTTAGTTAATGATCCTATTTAGAAGATCCAGTTTTTATGAAATTAATCACACTGATGTCATTCCATGCTGCATACACTGCACTACATAAGGAAGCGATTGAACGAGTGGTGGCACCACCCTCCGTTCTGCGTAATTTTCACACTTCCCAAGGAATCTTCCCGAGCCCTGTGTGCCACAGACGTCTGACAAAGGGATTGTGTCAGGAGGCCAGTGTCATTGAAATTAAATACCAGAAAAGTTTATAAATAGGAGCTGTGTCTCTTATTTATGGCCCCTGGTGGATCACTTTGAGTACTCTTTGAGAGGTACATCCTCTCTTTGAGGGCAGATGGCCTGGGCTGTAGAATGGCCTCTTCTTGCTCTTGGCTTGGCCTTTTCCAGTGTGTCCTCCATGTTGCTACTTGATCAGTCTTTCTAAAATACACATCAATGTCATTTCTCTACGTAATCTCTTAAGTGGTTCCCCATTGCCAATGGGATAAATTTCAGACTGCCTAGCGTGGCTTATAAGGCCTTTCCTGCCCTCTGCTGCTTTAGCATCCCACAGTCAATTTAATTCAGGCAGCACCTCACGGAAGCTTTTCCTGAGCCTCACAGACAGTTATTAATTGCACCATCTCATGGTGTCTGTTCCTCGTTTATACTGTTTGTTTTTGTACTGCACACATCACCTTGCACCTCGAGGGCAGGTACCACGCCCTGTGTTCCTACTGTTTTGCTTAGGTGTGCAATAATGGCTTTTGCTGGGACTGATACGATGGCATAGCTTCTTACATGGTTCCAGCATAGTTATTCTGCAATAGTCCAG
>RJWJ010047126.1:0-11086 GCA_004363605.1 Indri indri
ATTTGTGGCAGCCTGTAACCTGGCCATTGCTTGAGGTCTGAGTCTTACTATTTTTCTCCCATTTTCCAAGTGAATACTTATTTAAATTTTATAACCACCTGATTGTAAAGTCCTAGGGATTTCACGGAAGAAAACAACAGGTCAGCTTGAAGTTAAAGAAGATAAATGAGCACAGACTGTGGGAACAAGGGCTGATTCCTGCTGAAGACTCAGCTAACCTTGTGTTATGGGGGCACCAACCTGACTGCCTGAGGCAGCTGGCTCTGTGCTGAAACTGGACACACCTGGAAATGACCACTCTGCAGTTTGCTTGGCCTCTTCCCTGTGGCCAGACCTCACTGCCTTGCCTTATATAAACCACAAATGCAAACATTTCCGGCCAAAGACGATGATCTACCTGGCTTAGCACATCCATGACAATGACTTCCCTGTCAAGGATGGGCCACACGTGTATAAACAGGTCTCAAACATACAGTAGGAGCATGCTACAGGGCAAGACGGGCTCATCACCCTCAGTCACTCTCCCTTAGTGTGCCTTTGGCCAAGTACAGTATGACAACAGAGACTGCTTCACCCGGAGTCCCTCTTACAGCTGGCTAGCAGCTGCCCAGTGGTCCACGTCAGGACTATCTCGAGACAGTTAACAGACAGTGGTCACTGGTTAAGTTGACCAGGGCTTGGCCTCAAAGATCCCAAGACTAGAGCCTGGAATGAGGGTGAAGAATCGTGTTCCTGCTCTCCTTGCCATTGTTTGCAGGGAATTCGGAAGGTCGCTTTCATCAGACACACAGACCTATCAATCCCCTTTATAAAGACTGAGTCCAATGGGCTCCTGGAACACATCCTGGCTGACAGGTTTGTTAAAAGTTTGAGAAAACAAATAAGCTAAAGTAATCAAACCAAATAAACAAAACAAAATGGACTGCCCTCTTCTCGACCTGTCTGAGCGTTTCCTACACCCACCCCCAGGAGATCTCCTCCACCAGAGCCTGGCCCTGAGCCTGAGTCCAGTTGAACCCTTGCTAGTGACTGTCTATGTCCCAAGCTGACACTGTTGCAAGAAGCATCACTTCTGTCTACCCTAAACCACCTTCTGGTAACAACAAGACAATCAAGCAGTACCATGAGTACCCACCCAATCAGTGTGATCACCCAAACATCGCAGATGAGTGAGCCCAAGACAGAGAAGGGCAGCCCCTTCAGCACGATGCATTGGCAGTTGAAGGAAAGAACATTGGTGTCACAGTTTCGAGACGTGGGCAATATGACCTACACTAGAGGGCAGAGCACAGGTGAAAGGCATTCAGGTAAGGTCCCATGCCATTCCTAATTGAACTTGATTGTGGCTCTGGCTCAAGAATGTTTTGCCTGGTACAGGGCTGCACACCTGATATTTCAGGATTTGGGGGATAGTCATAATCAAAGCAATGAAATGGTTTCTGTGATTTTTCTTTGGAGAAGAAAATAGAATATGGGGTTGTACCAGAGAGGAATCATTTGGCTGTACAGAAACCACTCATGCAAATTAAAATAGAAATTTATTCTGAAGATTTGGGTTAAATGGATCCAAGGAGAAGATGACTATGTGGATTCTGGGGCCAGGACCATTCTGAGGCCTCTGCAGAGGAAGCCGAACCTTCACCCTAGGGCCTGTGCATTGATCCCACTGTGCCTCCTGAGACCTCCCTCTTCACTTTTCAAGAGAAGGAATCTGATCGGCTTCTAGCCAGTCTGGAGTGGTTCCTTCTTGGTTGACTGTGAATGGTGAGAAGGCGAAAGTTTGATGGAAGGACTACGCTTGGCTGGGTGGAGCAATGTAAGTCCCCTAAGAAGAGAGTGTGGAGACAGGAGAAGATGAGCAATTCACCTGCAGAATGCCCCTCCTATTGCACCCCTTAGCCATGGGGCCAGATTTTTATTTGCATCTCATCAATATGAATCAGAAGGGAGACCAGGCCCCTCCCCATTGGTGCATAGATCATCTGGGAAAGCTGGAATGGGGATCAGAGAGAAAAGGCAAGAAGATATGACAATGCAGATTAATTAAGTGTCTTCAAAGAGCAGACTCCCCTGCCTCCCTCAGATCCTATCTCAACTATGTTCCCACCCAGGGGAATGGCTAATTGATGGGAGGTCAGTGCATTTATCTAGACTCACTCCAATTTATCAGAGAGGCAAGAAGGGCAAGGCAGGAGTGGCTGGTTGACACACTATTATGCAATCATCTGGAAATCTGATTTGTGGAACCAGTAGCCATCTGTTCCATGGGTAATGTGCCAAGGTACCTGCCAACAACAGAACAAGCTTTCTGCTGTTCGGGTAACTAATTGCATCTATGGGACCAACACAGCATGAGACTCAACTCATGGAACATGCTCTTCCGCTAAAATTACCAGTTTTGCTTCGGTTTTTCTCTGAGAGCCAGTATGCATACTGTAGAGTTTCTGACATTGCAGCAGAAGGATAAGAGAGGCTGGGGCAGCCCTGTATCCCCGACATGTGATAGGACAGCCGGTGGAAGGGACAGCACATTCCTGGAGCTGTGCAGGAGAGCACGTTTGGCCCTGGTTCATTTTTCCTTTCTGAGAAACAGGGAAGCTTCACTTGGTGTGAAGCTGGGAAAAGAGGTCAGGGCCTGGAAGTGCTTAAAAGTTGGTATCAGTGGTTCCTTTTATACCTTCTGAGATTTTTTTTTTTCTTTTTTAAGAAAAAAACACCTTGTTAGAGACTAGAGGGTGTGGATTGTGCAGGAGGTATGAAATCTACATCTTTACCCTGTCACCTCGGATGACATGGTGGCCAACAGCTGTATCGTTTAAAGTTTAGAGTGTAAGTTCCTCCACTGTAATAAACTCCTCCTGGGAAAAGACCTCTTGTTGTTTGGTGTTACCCACAACAGCACCCGGCAGGAAGCAAGTCCATAGCAGGTGGATTCTCCACCACCTTCTGCACCCGCTACCCTCAGAGCCCTGTTCACCCATAGACAAGGGGGCCACAAAGAGCTGAGCAGACTTGATCCTAGGTTTTTGAAATGTTTGATAAGTTATCATGGAACAGATGTCTGATGGATATCTATTCTGCCTAAAGAAACTTAAGCCCCAAATCTAAGTGATGGTACATTTTTCATTGTTTTTTTTCCCCAAAGAATATATCAGCATCGTCAAAAATGTACAAAAGAATACCAGGCATCATATAGACGTTAGTATCCGCTCCTTCTGGCCTTACAATGGACTGCGGACAGATCTCTCATCATCTACCTGGGCTGTCTGCTGGGCTCTTTCCAAGCTCTCATTAAATCCGTATCATGCTGGATTGGCTCTGAGCTTTAGTGAAAAAAACACTTCCTGTTTTCCTGACAAAGCAGTACCTAACACACTGCCCTTGTGTGATGAATACTTAGCGATTATCTTAGTGCAATGAAGAGGAAAAAACAGGTATTTAACCAGCAGGGGGGAGTATGCTTAGCACTCAAAGAGCTAAGCTGCTAATAAGCAGCAGGAACGAAAGGCACTTCTGACTCTCTGGCCCTCCGGGGGTCAGCGAAAGGTGTTGCATCAAAGCCACTGTAGACGGGAGCTCCCTAACAGGCAGAACAGCCGTTTGGCTGGACCCACTATGAAAGGTAAATAAGGAATACTCAAGAAGATTAAATCAGCTTTACAGAGATGTCTCCGTTATCTATGGAAATAGAGTTTCCAGGTGATGTGGATAATTCCACAAAACAAAATATTATAACTGTCAGTTATGAAATGCATTCTATGAGTTTTTTGGTGCTTTTTTTAAATTTAAGAAGTGACTTTAGAGTATCTTTTTATTGTATATTGCTTAGACTTGGGCACACATGAGCCGGGTGGCAAATGGCAGTGAAAGGAATGTTGGCCTAGGATTCAATTTAGTGAGATGTAAGAGGTAACGTCTACCCCAGGAGTGTGCTGGTAACTAACAACTGGCTGTCCAACAAAAGGCCTGGTTTTTAATGTTTACCTCTTTTAGTGGTGTAAATACTGCCATCATGGCTGATTTCATGGTACCAACATGATGCCACTCAACATAGAGTTGGGAAGAGATGTACATATATATTTCCAGACAGATACAATACGCATAACAAAAAAAACCCCCAAGAGCATAGGTAATAGTAAAATATAGTCAAATAGTTTGGAAATAATGAGTCTTGAGTATTTATTACCTTTGTTTTAAATATAATTTATTTAAATGTGAGTTTCTACCATTTAATTTTGAATAATGACTCTGTTTAACAAATGGCTCACAAATTTCCTGAAGATTTAACAAGCCTTTGCAGGCCTGTGTGATCCAGCCCAGCACACCAAGGCAGCCTCCAGAACAGAGGCTGAATTCAGGTGACGGAAACCAGAACACTCACCAACTTTGGTGGGGCCTGGACTTTTATATTTTTGTATATCTGATACCATGATTACACCCAAAGAAATTAATCATTTTTAATAAATAGCAATATGTCAAAAATACCATGTCAAGGAATACCTAAGGGGTATTTGTATGGCTTAATGTACTGTTTGAAACAAAATATTTATCAACAAAATTCTCAAATCAGCATAAGACTGATATCTAAAGACTTTCAATGACATTTAATATGTAATAGAAATTGCAGTGCTGGAAAATTGCACGTGAGTGACCTACTATTAACAGAACTCTAATCTTAACTCTAAATTTAACTAAACTTAAAACTTTAGGCGATTTTAAGAATAAATAGAAGTTTTTCAGAATCCCTTAATTTGTATTTTATTCTCAGTCTTATTGACAAAGCTGACAAAAACAAACTATGCCTCTTCTTATAGATGTCTCTGAGAATATCTGATATTTCTTTTTGTACAAAGAGAAAAGGTAAAGAGTTTCCTCTCCAAGAGAGGTCGGGCATGAATATGTCTAAACAACAAGGCAGAATTGTCCTGTTTCTTTGTAGTCTATGTATTTGATCTGTAGAAGTCCCTTCCAACTCCAGAACTTGGTGAGTCTCCATTTCTATGTGAAGGGCCAAGATGCCTTTTTGAACGAGTTTGCCCTGGAAACCCTTTCCTTCAGTGATGACTGTGCCTCCTCTGTCAAGTTCTGCTGCTGTCGGGGTGACAGGTGCATGGGACAGGTGCCTTCTCCCTGCAAATATCCACAAGATCTGTCCTCTTCCACCCAGACAGTTGCCATCAGAGGTGGTAAGAAGTGGTAAGAGAAATAGAAAGGAAATATCGGCCTAATGCTGTTTTTTCTACTTCAGGAAATCTATGACGCAGAGTCTCTTGGAGCTAATGTTGGGCGACAAGGTAGAAACTGATGATACGGAGCAAGCCTCCTGGGATAATGCCCAAATGACTAATTTCGCCACCCTTTAGCTGAAAGAACCCTGCAACTTCCTGGGCCAGGCGTGGTTAGGGGATCCCTCGATTCCATAATGCCAATGTGGGTTCTGTTGCTTCTCCCACCGTCCCTGGACCTGCGTATTGCCTCTTCACTCATCACTGCCCAACTTCAACTCCTGAGAAAAATTAGGAGTCCAGGTCCCTAAATGTGGTGCCCTTCCGTTTCCACACATCCACCTTTGTTAGGTTCCCGTGAAGGAAACCACTTTACATCTGTGTTCAAAAGTTGTAGATTTCAAATATAGTTTTATATGGTGAAATTCTACCTTAAGCTGGCATTTATTTGACTCATTTTTCTAACAGAGTAAGGTCTGGTTCAAAAAAGCAGAGTTAGCTGATTCTCATCTAGTGCTGGTTGCTAGGAAACCATTCTGTGGCAAATTAGAAGCACATAAGCTCTGACTTCCCCACCTTGTGAATGCCTATAGGATTAATGCAGGCACAAGTCATTTAGTGATGAACCAGTACTACCCAGGGATAGCTTTTCTCTCTTAATGTTAACCCGTTATTTAATAATTAACTTTTATCTATAGTTTATGTCGTAGCTTCCCAGTTAGTCTGTAAACTTTCGGAGGATAAGTCTTTTTGCATGTATAATTTCAACCCCTCCCTTGCAAACGCCTTGTCATCTGGGCTTAACCAATATGCACTGCTTGTATTTGAAGGCGGGTGGGCACCTGGAAGAAATGCCTGCAGATTGGAAAAAGAACACTCGGGTCAGTTCCACTGTTAACTAAATGAGTTTTCAAAGCTATGTTTTTCCTTTGGCTTATATGTCTGGTTTCTGCTCTTAAATTTGAGGCCACAGAAGGAAAAATTTGGTGGAATGTTCAAGAAGCGTTTATAGGAATTGGTGCAATTTCTTTGGAGAATGATTTGGCCATATTTGTTAAAGCTAGAGATACGCACATACAAGTCCATTGCTAGATACATAAAAGCCTCACACACCAGGAGAAATTCACCAAAAGAGTTCATTTCAGCATTGTCCCTATAGTTAAAAAATTAAAACAACTCAAATGTCCATAAAAAAAGAATAGATTAAAAATGGTGCCACATTCACACAATAACATGCTATACTAATATCATTCTCTACTACACAACACTGTATCTCACTATGCCATTCTATATAACTGTTATAATGAGCTGGAGTTACATATGTCAACATGGTAAATCATTGAGCAAACAGACCTATTTTCAGAGAAATGCAGACCATATGATACCATTTATATAAAGTTTAAGATAATGTCACACCAAATTGTGTGTGTGTATATTGTAAAAATTTACAAATACTGTGTTTATGGGAATAAAATCACTAAATTTGATACAGTGGTTGCCTTTGGGCAGGGGGAAGGATGAGTCAGAGGGACTACACAATTTTTTCTAGAATGTTTTATTATGAAAAAATATATTTGAAAAGAACATAGCAAAATGTTAAGACTGGACAAAGCTGGCGGTGAGAGCGTGGATGACTGTTGTTACTCACCACATTTTTTTTTATGTTTGATATATTCATTTTGTTTTTAGAAATTTGTTTTGGGATGACAAAGGACCCAAGAGCCTTTCACTTGGGCAGGTCCTTGCACAAAGTTGGCCCAAGAAAAGCTACTGAGTCATTTTCAGTGCAGGGCCCACCAAGTTAGTTGGGTTCATCTGAAGTTTTATCTACACATTAGAAAGCTCACATGAATTGTGTCTTTTAAATACTGGCAATAAAATAAAGGAAGGTCACACAATGCGGCATGAGTTTTTAAATATAATAAGCAGTAAATCTTTGTTTTGCTTTGTCTGAATAAAGTTAATTATAAAAGCAGTACATTACTTTAGAAGCTAACAATGCTTAGAGCAATGGTTCTGAAGCTTTAATGAGCACAAAAATCACCTGGGATGCTTGTTAAAATGCAGATTCCCACACCCATCGCCTCCCCTACTAAGGCTAATTCAGTGTGCCAGGGTTGGGGCCCTGTCATCTCCATCGCAGCAACTACCCTAGCCGGTTCTGGTAGGTGAGCAATGTGACCATGGAATCCCCTGGGTCTCTCAGGCAGGTCACCCTACCCATGAACCAGAGAACATTAGTGATTCTGAGTATAAGAACACACTGCAAGCATTGCAGGCATCAAATTAATATTAGCAAATAATTAGCTGCTTGAATATTCAAATCTATGAAATTAGCACACACAGCACACTATTCAGTGTCTATTTATATACCAGGTATTTACTGAATGTCTATTATGTGAACAGTACTCCTTTCTCTTCCTTCATTATACTCTGTTAATTTCCTTTCCCATAGACATAAGCAAAATTTCGCATAAATGCATAAATCTGGTCAGATAATTCGTCACCTTGGCTTTCTTCTTCTTTTTTTTTTTTTTTTTGCCCTGAAAGTCACATTAATGTGCCAGGAACACATTTGGGGGAGGGACATTTGGATTTTATTTAAGTGTAGTATCTTTGTCCCTTTTCTTTGATTAACGACCCCTCCCACTCGCTTCCATCCATATTAGCTGCCCCTCACCCAGATAATCTATATCAACAACGCAATATGTACCCTTCGATATATTTCTTTATGCTCATAAGATCTTATAAGCATATAAACAAATTATATCTATGCGTAGATGACCCAGTGTAGTAAAAGATACAGTGTCTCTACCAGGAGCTTATAATCTTTCGAGGGAGACAGTGCACATTTACAAGACAAAGAGGAAAGTTTACGCAAATGGTACAGTACCAGAGATACACAGTGAAGAGTATATAGAAAGGATCCATCATCCCATGTGTTGTAGCTTATGAGAAACAGAAAATAGAAACTGTAAGAGGGTCATCAAGAACATTCTCACTGTCATTGTCTCCACATCATGGACCGCCGGGATCAGAATTAGCTTAAAACCTGGATTCTGTGTATGCTGGAGACACGCGTGCCAAGTCAAGAAGGAAATGTCTCCCCCTTGGAGGACAGAGCTGGGGGGACAGTCCCTCCCCACGGTGAGGCTCCCAGACCCCAGGGGCACCGTGGGCCTGGGGCGAGGGGAAGGTCGGCAAGCAAAGGCACTGTGTTTAACTCAGCAAATGCCACGCTGGTATTTGCAGGCACAATCATGTAAATGTTATTTGCTGTGAGAAATGCATTTCCAAGGCAGATGCTTCCCACTGTCTATCCACCTGCCTGCCTTGAAACAAAGCAATTCTTTTCTCAGCCTCCCAGGAGGGGTGTTAGTGTGTCCAGGGCCTGGGATTGAGACTTGGCAGCCAACCTACAGGAGCAGCTAAAATGCTCTCTTGGCTGGGGAAGTGAGCTGAGCAGGGGTGGCTGAGCCTGAACCTGCAGGCTCTGGAGGACACAGTCAATCCCCTCCTTCCAGGTCACCACTGTGACTGAGAAGGGAAAAAAGGCTTTGGGGTAGAAGCCGACCTCCTTGGTGAACCCAGAATTAGAGGCTAAGGGGAACAGTGGGGGAACAAAAAGACTAGAAAGTGACACCAAGACCAACAAAGCAGCAAAACTCAACAAGCAGCAGGGATCCGTAAAGCAAAGGGAAACAGTTTTCTGTACTATTTGCCAGTTCTCACTTCTCCTTGTTTGCAGGGCAGCTTTATTTACCCAGATGGCTAAATGTTTTCAATCCTCTTGGCAGAACAGGAATGTAGGGTCATAGGCTCCCCAGCCCTTGGCTGGACCCGGCATCAAATGGAAAAGTAAAGTGTGCTGAGCAAAGAAAGCTACGGCATGACCCTCGCTGCTACCTGGGCTAGCCCCTGCCCGCTCAGTGGGCATAATCAAAACTCACTAGAATCCTCTGAGAAATACTTGTTGCAACCCTATCAATGTAAGGTGATATAATTTAAAAGCCACTGCACCTGGGATTGAATACCTAGAATGGTAGCACTTAGTACAGTGGAAAGAAAACGAGGCATCAGTGGTTTATATTTGAGCCCCACCAATTGCCCACTGGGTGCTTCTGGGTGGGTCCCTCAACCTCACTGAGCCGCCATCTCTTCATTTGTAAAATGAGGATATTAACGTCTTCCCACTTAACTCACCCATTGATGTAAGGATGACCACTAAAGCATTTCTGAATGGTAAAGGTCATACGGTGATGAAGAGTTGAGCAAAGCCTACAGTGAGGCCTCAGGAGAGATGTCCAACCCAGGAACATTCAGCTAAGACACCAAGGCAGTGCCTAATTACCCGCTAAATGGGGTAGAGAAGAAAGGGCCCCAGGCATTCAGAGAAGCAAGTAGTGACTCTGGTCTACATGGCAGTTTCAGAGAGAAGTTGGGAGTTGAGTCAGTCCTTGTGAATTTAAATGATTGGCCAGTTGGCCTCAGGTAAACACAAAGCATGCAATGGCTTTATTAGGGGGTAAAGTTGTCTGTGCATCCAAGGTGGAGGTGGGGGGGGCATCTCTGAAGCTGAGCCTCAGTTTCCCCCTCCCAGAGGGGCCTATAAATGTCCTTCACTGATGCTGCCGACCTTGGCGACAAGAGATAATGAACCACAAAGAGCCCTCCCTCCCCTCATTCCCTCATACTCCTTTCATTAGGTTTTTCTCCAAGGACCCAATGTTGTGAAAGATTTTCTACAGCTGAAAAAAAAAAACAACCAAATAATATGCTGAAATAAAAAAAAACCAAAAAACAAAAAAACAACCAAGCAGTAATTCAGCCACCCCCAATCTACTTTGTAACAGGACAGAGTGTCAGTGACAGACACATACACGTAAGTGCATGTCATTACCTTTCCCCTACATACTATTTATTCAAAATATAGATGGCTGCCAATCAGCTCTCCAATTAGCATGAGATAACCAGGGCTACCATACCGAACTAATAGTGTAATTCTAACCAAAGAGCAAAGAAACTTGACATTTTTGTTAGCATCTACATTAGCATCTGTGTAAATGAACAATTTGCAAGAGACTTTCTGAAATACTGAAAACAGTTCAATATCTCTGATGAGACCTGGAAGTCCAGATCTCTAGGTTGGCAATTATTTTTCTGGAGGGTAATTTATAATATCCACCTTCTGACGACAGAGAAGTTAAAAACAAAACGTCTTGGCCGACTTTGAGCATGGTGCTTAGTAGCGAGAGGAAGATGACCGAAGAGTGTCCGCACTGTTCCTCTCGGCTCTCCTTGTTTCCCGTGTAATTCAGAGCCGGGTAGGTGTCTTCTGAAGGGGACTCAGGGTGGCCCTCGGGCGTGGAAGCTCCTCGCTGAGACATGTGCTACTTGGTTGTCTCAAACTGTTTGATCCACCCTCATCACTCCTGCCACCCTCCTTCCCCCAGCCAAGGGTCTAAATGGTCTCTTCATCCCAGCCCCAGGCAGGAGCACATGCTGAGCTTCTTCCAGGCCAGGGCGGCTGGGCAGGAAGTATTAACAAAATGGACAGATCAGACCATCCTCAGTCCAACCCATCCATTGGGCTGACTTGCCCAAAGCCGCACAGCTCACTGGGGCTGAGCGGAGACTGGCATCCAATTTTCCTGCCTCTCAATTCATTTCTCTTTCTATTTCTTCTTTAGAAGGCAGAAATTGTAATGTATTGGTATAAAATAAAACTAATCTTAGAAATTCTACCACAGTTTTCATAAAGCAGTGTTGTAACAACAGAAGGCTTAAGGCCTAAGGAGGAATATTGGAAAATAGAAGTTGGAGGGTAGGAATGCATTGGAACATCTCCAATAAACATCAGG
>RJWJ010047127.1:0-11091 GCA_004363605.1 Indri indri
AGCAATAAAGTATTTTTAATTAAGGTATGAACATTGTGTTTTAGACATAATGGTATTGCACTCTTAATTGACTACAGTATAGAGTAAACGTAACTTTTGTATGTACTGGTAAACTAAAAAACTCATGTTTCTCACTTTATTGTGATATTTGCTTTACTATGGTGGTCAGGAATCAAACCTGCAATATCTCCAAGTTATACCTGTATATCCATTAAATACAGCCTTAAGGCCCTATTAGTTTTTAAGAGTGGGCCAAAAATGTGGCTTTTGACAAGCGCAAAGAAGTCAATATCAATCCTCGGTATTAAATAAGATCAGAACAAGTTTTCTCAGTAATGAGGCCAGAGAAAAATTTCCCTTTGACTCTTCATACAAAAGAGGCATCACGTTTTATACTAGAATACAATATAATAAATACATCAATGTTATTTTCACAGCTATTTCTTTTGAAAGAACAATTCAGCAATGCAATTTTAGGAAGTTCCGAAACAGTGCATTCAGAGTGCGCAGCTGTGCGGTGATCTAAATGTTTCATAGATAAAATTTAGACCATCTAGAAAATGTGTTTTCAAATTGTGTAGAGAACGCATTCAAAGATATATGGAAGTGTACAGAGTCACCAAAGTCACATTTTACTCAAAGTTGAATCTTTTTAAAGACTAATTTTATATTAAAAGAAACACGGTTTTCACGGAGTAGTATGCACAATTAGCATAATCTCCCCTCAGGAAAAAAAAAAAGAAAAAGTAAAAAAGCATGAATCTTGTAAGAAATTTCACTCCCTGTTTTCAAATAGAAATAACAATAACATCTACCTTATGACATAATAAGGCTTCGCTGTCTGATATGGTAACCATTAGCCACTTTGAGTCATTTGAAACATGGGCCATCCAAATTCAGATATGCTGTTATTGTAAAATACACACTGGATTTTGAAGACTTTGTATGAAAAAAAGAATGTAAAATATCACATTGATAATTTTCTACATGGTTAATATTGTTTATATCTTATAATGATATTCTGGATATAAAGATTTGGATAAATTATATTATTAAAATTAATACTACATATTTCTTTTTACTTTTTTAATATTCTTATTTGTTCTTTATATTCATTCTGATAGGTGCACAAGATGGATTTGATTATGCCTATTTTACAGATGAGAAAACTGAGGCTCAAAGAAACTAAGCTTTATGCAAATTTCTAAATGTAGGGATAGAACTTGGAAAACAAAGTCCAATCTTCTGCATTTTTTCCGCTTTATTGTGCTGTCTCTAAAAATCAGCATAAGTACATAATATTAGTAATAATAATTACAACAACAACATCTTTATCTACTAAACACTCTTAATGAGCCTGACACTGTTGTAAGTAAAGGAAAGGAAGGCAGCAAAACAGGTTCTTTCCTATTTCAAAAGTTTGTTTCAAAGATGCCAGTGAAATTATAAAAAATAAAGCCTTTCTGAAATTCCTGATTTCAATGGTTTTTATTACTTTACATTTTGTATAGTGAAATGAAAATAGGAATAATGAAGAGAATACATTGCTATATCAATATCTGCACATAGATGATAGATTAGATAGCTAGATAGATGATTGATAGAGAGGTATGTGTGATTGGTAGTTGTTACTGCATTGCTTTGTTCTTAAATTTAAATATAATTGAGAAGAAGTTTATACGTTATAATTTAGAGGACATTAAATTATATGTGTATAAAAACTTTGGCATTATACCCTTATCTTATCATTTTTCGCACAGGAAACAGATTGACACTGTTTTTACTACAGCATTTTTTCCCCGGGAATATAAAGTTTCTGAGCATGTAAATTGTCTCTATTGATTGAGCTCTGTGTATTTACTTTATAATAGCTAAGCATGAGGAGATAAGCTTGCAGTTTCTCTAAGGAAATGATATAAGGTCGTAGAATAAATGTAGACAACGGTCTCTAAATTTATGAAGTTTCTGAGCATTTCGGCAGCCATGAAATAAACATCACACATTTCTATTTGGATTGTTTATCCCCATCCTCCATTTCGTAACATTCTGTCAGTACTTTATCTTTGGCACTGTCATAAAAGTAATGAAGAACATGCATTTTTAACTTCATTAATAATCCTGAAGTAAATTTGAAAAATAAAAAATAACTCAGTCACTGGGCTCTGTTTACAGGATGAAATAAAACTAAACCTTCCCTTGATTTATTGCTATAAATCTTATCTCCCTGGGTTTAGTAATTTAATTCTCTATGTCTCTACAGCTACTGATGCATAAGCATTATAAATATAAAATCTAACTACTGATCAACCTGGGAATATTAAAATAAGAAAGAGGACATATTTAATATTAAAATCCAAAATCCGTATGATAATACTTATTTGATGCATTTTTTTTCTTTTCTTTCTTTCTTTTTTTTTTTTTTTTTTTTTTTTTTTTTTTTTTTTTTTTTTTTTTTTTTTTTTTTTTTTTTTTTTTTTTTTTTTTTTTTTTTTTTTTGAGACACAGTCTCGCTCTTTTTGCTCGGGCTAGAGTGCTGCGGTGTCAGCCTAGCTCACAGCAACCTCAAACTCCTGGCCTCAAGCAATCCTTCTTTCTCAGCCTCCCGAGTAGCTGGGACTACAGGCATGCACCACCATGCCTGGCTAATTTTTTCTATATATTTTTAGTTGTCTGATTAATTTCTTTTTATTTTTAGTAGAGACAGAGTCTCGCTCTTGCTCAGGCTGGTCTCGAACTCCTGAGCTCAAACAATCCTCCTGTCTCGTCCTCCCAGAGTGCTAGGATTACAGGCGTGAGCCACCGCACCTGGCTGATGCATTTTTTTCTGATTCCAAAATTGCTAACATCACATTACTGAATAGTTTATAGATTTGTTCTATTAGCAGATGTTTTTGAAGTGTTTATTCTTCATGAGATACTGTGATAGACTCTGTTATTAGATACCTAAAAAATAGTACCTGTCCTCAAGTAACTAATAACAGGAATACAGTTTCATTGATGCCAATATTTCTAATGGAGAACACAGAGGAATGAATATATTAGTGCACCTGTGTGAGTGGGAGCCCGAGGATAGGGACATAAGAAAAGAGTCACCAAGGAGTCAATGCTGAAACTGCCTCTTCAATGCAAATTGACCTGGCAGACAAGGCAGAATAGAGTTTTGCATGTGGAATAGTTAGTCTACAGAGAGAGAAAATCATTCACAGGGGCAAACGCAAACATAGAAAGATAAGAAACAGAATGACGTATTTAAGAAATTGTCAGTAGTTAAGTATATTCCAAGTGCACACCGCAAGAAAAGAGACAGAGTTGAAAAAATAAGGGGTTGGAGAGAAAATTAGGAGATAGCTCATGAAGTAGACCCACTTTCAAAGTTTGTGAATCATGAGGGAAGAGTACAAATGAAGACTTACATACCAAGTATCAAAAATTATAGAGGTTACAAACTAAGCTTAAAATAAATTCTATCTTTTTACTGTGACTTATATACTGCATGTGACTTGGAAGGCCAGATTTTAATTTGAAATTCTAAGATTTCTTAGGAATCCACGTTAGAATGTGACAGTAGGAGAGAGAGAGAGAGAGAGACCCGTTTCCTGTCCCGTGGCCTGCAGTCTGTCACTCCTCTTTTCCCATCTGTCTCCATCCCACACCTTGAGAGCTTCTCATGCACAGAAAAATGGAAACCCCAGCACACACACCCAAGTTCTACCCTCACCCTCTTCTCCAAATGACTCAATTTTGGCCACTCACATGGCCCAGGAATGCACACACAGGGGAGTACAGTGTCCCAGCTATGCAGAGTATGGTCTGAATCAGCTGCCTCTTGGTCACTCATGAGGTTTGGGGGTGCACACACCTGTGGTGCTGTCTGATGTCAAGAACTGATCTAGATTAGGCCTGCATAGGCCCTGGAAACAGACCACCATTGGGCAAGAAATACTAGAGCAAAGTCTGAAAGATGTAGGGTACCTGAGCAAGGATTCCAGGTGGGCATATTCTCTTGACCCTATAAACTGCTTTCCTGTGGGGAAGAGAGGGTATAGCCAGAGAAGGGCTGCATGGTATCCTCTAAAGTACAGCAACATAGACAAGGTGCCCCTTGCCTATGACTAAGACTGGCAGCCTTATAAGCTATGCACAACAGTTTAGACCATTTTTGCAGCCTAAAGCCTGCAAAAATCTTTCCAGTAGTGAATATCTTAGATAACATTCTCATTCAAGTAACTATAAATTATTGAAATTAGTGAAAGATACAGGTAGAAATATTTCCTTTGGAAGGTAAAGTAATGCTATATACATATTGTGACTTTCTTTGAAAGGCATCACTTAAGAAGGTACTACACAATAGATAGAATTGGCAAAGTATATTACTAAAGTATACATTACTATTTGTCAAATCTAATGCTTTATTATTTAAAGAACCCTCAATAATCAAACCCAGCTGTGGATTTAATCCTTATAATGTTCACTTTGAGTACTGAAAGTGATAGACTTCTTCAAAGGAGATTTGTAAATGTCTGGGCTGAGTCTTACCAAGTTCCTGAGAAGGGGCAGGAGAAAGGAAAGAGACAGAATTTAAAAGATTTAAACTTGCAAGTTGAATCTAGGCAACATGGTTTTCAAACAGCCCAATCCTATTGTTTTGTATTGATTCCTTAGATACAAAAATTGAGACTATTCACAAATCCTCTAGCAATTCTTTTGTTAAAAATTGTTCACACATACAACTCATACAACATGTAAAAATAAGAATAGTATTGAAATACATTATAGTAGCATTTAGTGCTCAGAAAATGTCAAAACACTGTAATACGTGTTGTGGTATTGTTGCCACCCAACAAGGTTCGTTGCCTGCTGCCCAAGAGGAAGCCAATATACTGAGGCAGCAGGTGTTACAGCAGAGAAAGGGTTTAATTTCACAGAGTGCTAAGGGGGGAAATGGGAGGAATTCCTCAAATTCGCCTCCCCGAGAATTTGGAAGACAAGGTTTTTTAAAGACAGTTTGGTGGGCAAAGGATTAGGCAATTGGGGCAAAATCTTGTGTTGAATTTGTTCTTGGGTTGGGGTCACAATTCCAGTTGAGTCAGTTTCTTGGTTTGGACTGCCTGTCTGAGTGGGTCAGTCAATCCACTGGAATGTGGGACCTGGAAGATATGTCAGAAATGACCTTTAGGTTTTGAAAAGGTAATGTTACCTATGGAGAATGCTAAGAATCTTTATGATCACCAGCTATGTGACTCCAGAGTAGCAATTATAGAGAAGCAAACAAGAAGACAGTGGCTATTATTATCATTGTTTTTAGCTAGACCTAGGCCTAATTTTTAGCTAGGCCTGTGCCTTCTCAAAGTTTAGGCCTTTACCAAAGTTCTTACCTTGCACCCTTTTATTCATTTGCACAGGGCCGTTCAGTATGCATATCCTCACCCTCTTTAGAACCAAATTAATTTCCCCAGATGCTAGGATGGTGATTGAGTCCCTCTCTGGGAACTGCCTTTTTCTGAAAAGGACCACCTTGGCAGGGTTATACCACATTGCTTGGGAAAGTCAACACACATTTAGTCAATTTAAGACATCTTATAAAGTTCCAGCTTCCTAGCCTCAATGTATACAGGGGACCTTCTCAAAAACAAAGCTGATTACTTAACAGTTCATGCTCTCCCTTTGCAAATCTTGCTTCCATCACTTTCCCAGAAGTGTTGATCCTAAGAATTCCCCCATCAAACCCCTGACATGTATTTCTCAGAGTCTGCTTTCTGGAGAATAGGACCAGAACTATATGTTAAATTCATTATCTCTTAAAACTGTTATCTCGAGGGATGCGATCTTGAATATCACATGTGAAGCCAATGCCCCCATCTTTTCTTTAACATTGCATATCTGGAAGGAATTAGTTTACCCCTGTAAAAATTTTTTTAGAATTTCCTCTGATGCCAAAAGTCAAAAAGATCTTTCTTGCCCTCCCTTTCTTGGAGCATGTCTTTGAGGAACCTAGTGCTTATAAATGCTCCCTCTGTCCCTTCGATATGTATGTAAATCTTTTGAAAGTGTTAGTGTTAACAGCCCAGAAATGTTTCTCTTAAGGGCCTGGGAGCCATCTCTTTGAAATGCAAACTGTCAAGGAAGCTAGAGTCCCTATCTACCTGTCCTCAAAATGTTAGCCTACAGGCCTGCTCCAAGCTGTCACCACCTGCTTATGATAAAAATTCAATTTTATTATTTCTTTAGGTAAAAACAATTAAATAGCCTAGTTGGCTACCCCATTACCATGCTAATTTCAGATGAACTATGAAAGAATGTATAGCAAGCAGTGCTGTAACGTTCTGTTCTAAGAACAAATTCTCATTAATCTTAAGAACATGTATTCCAGGGGTGGGGAAACTTTTCATGTTGGAAGGCTGCATTAATTTAGCTGTAATCAAATAAAGCCTTATTCAAGAGACTTCAATTAGATAGACTTAAAATGCAACTATTTTGTAAAAATCTACTATGTACTTAATAATTTCAAAAAATAAAAACTATTTGTTAATTCTAAAGTTAACTAACCACTGAATGACTTTGTTCTGTCTGCTTTTTGTTGGAAAGCATTTGAATATTTGATTGTAGCACAGAGGTCCACAGTTTCTGTCAATCCTCTAGATGGGTATCTGTCATTTGTGACCATAAGGGCGTCTTGATTTGGGTTAGACAGGAGAATATAGATTAGCAGCAATAAGCGGTTGAAAAGCAAGAAAGCAATTTTTTGGGTGTGGGTATTTTGCTGCATTTTTCCATATTTCACTTGTATCTTTCTTATCATCAAACAATGACTTTAAAATGTCATTACTGAGAGCTCAATCAATTCCGTCTGTAGTTCTTTAGGTGTCTTGGTGATATCAACTAGGTGAGGCTGAAATGCTAATTTGAGTGTGATGTCATGATTCTCAAAGTCAGTGAAGCTTTCATTGTATTCCCCGATTAATAGGTCTATAACAGCTGTGTATTCTTCAAATGATTCACATATATCATCCTGCTCATCAATAACATTTGGTAACTGGGGAAAATGTTCATCTGAAATTTCCTTCTAAGGAAGAACTATTTTGAAAAAGATAGCTTTTTTTGAAATTCTTAGATTTTTTTTTTGCCACATGTCTCATATATACTTAGTTTTACCTTGCAAATAAATATTCAAGTCATTTTGACTTGACATGATATCACACAGTAATGCTGCATTCCTATAGAAATCCTCTTTCAATAATTCACATTGCTGATTCTGTTCTTGATAAAATTTAACTATCTGTTCTCACAGAGATAAAATTTTGACTAATACCTGTCCCTGCAATAGCCAATGCACTTTGGAAGGACACAGCAAATCCACACTGAATATCTCATTGTACAATTTTAGCATGTTATGATACTGATGATGCCATGTTGCCTTGCACGAATATAGTTAAGAATACTTATAACTTATTGCAAAGTGTCACATGAAATAGTAGCTTTAACACAGAGATTTTGCTGATGCAATATGCGATGAAAAGAAATGAGAGCATCTGGATCTGTTAATACTTTTCTTTAATCTGTGCAATAAACCCTTAATGTTGTCCTTCCATTGAAGGTGCACCGTCTGTACCTACCATTGTTAAATTTACTAAATTCAGTCCAACTTCACATTTATCTTGAAAGTTGTTGAAGATATATATTTCCTGTGTTCTGTTTGGAAGAGTGCCCAAAGCGAGTAATTCATTGTAGCAAAGAAAATCTTCTCAAGGGCAACATATGTAACCTAAATATCTGTACTCCCGTAATATGCTGAAATTAAAAAAAAAAAAAAGAAAATCTTCTGTTAAGACCCAAATGAAGCATAAAACCTCTGCTGAATTAGTAGTATCAATTGATTCATCCAAAGTAATTGAATAATATATATTTTCCTTTTGAAGTATTGCATGTAGTTGTTAAGTTGAAGGCTAATTTGTGCCAATTGGCTAATTAAGGCTAATTGGTTTTTCTTGAAAGAGGCAGTTGTTTGTACTTTGAAACGTTATCAGGATCTAAGTATCATACAACTTCAACAATGCATTCTTTCACAATTTCTACATCACTGAATGGCTTCACCTTTCCCCCCAAGTATATATGCTACTTTTTAAGTTGTTTCGGTGGTATTATTTCAGGTCTTATTACTGTTTGAAAGAATTGTCTTTGCTTTTGCTTTTCATCATTTAATTTCTGCACTACGACCTTTCGTGCTTCTCCAATTTAAAACATTTGTGGTCCTTATGAGTGTTAGAATGTGGATGAGCATTGAATTTCTTTAATGTTGTTATTGCAGTATCACAAAGCAAGCAGATCACCTTATCTTTAGCAGAAACAAAGTAATATTGCAATACCCAATCCTCATTTAAAAATCTGTTTTCTTCCTTCAGTGTTCTCTTGGTCTTAGTTGACATGATGGGCTGTTAAGCAGACAGAATTAGAAAATGCCGTTGAGCTGTGCAACTATTCACAAATTCCACTTCAAACAGAAACAGTGCACTGTTGACAAAAGCTGATAACAAACCAGTATATTTGGCCCCCATAAACTCTGGCCAACCAGCCTCCTGTGGTAGTGGCACCAGTCAGGTGGGAGAAGTTAGAAATAAATTATGAGCATAGTAGCCTTCAATTTAGCCCTTTTGGCTTACTGATGTTCTAATCGTGCTGGTCAATCTGGATTATTTCATTGAAACTTATTTTATTCTTTGGTATTTTAAATATGTTCATTTAAAAATAAAATAAAATATAAAATATGAACAAAATATATTAATAAACATAAAAGGATTTGTTCTGTAAAATTTGGATTCAAAAGACCATCCTTAAGGCCACAGGTTCCCCACCCCTGATGTATGCAATGGATTATGTCTGCTTAGTTGTTTAAAAAATGGAGTTTCTTTCTGTCTATATAATCTTATTAGCAGATTACCTGTGATGCATATCTCGGTCTGACTTAATGCTTATTCAATAACAAAATTGTTTTTCTTTTTTTTCCACGTTTGTGGAAAAGAATTTCTAGGTTGACAGGGGGTTTTACTTTTAACTTTTCCTCAGTACTCAGAACAAATTTCTATCACAAGTAAAAAATATGAAATAAAATAATTCTATCATCTGTGCTAACTTTGCTGATGCCATTGGTTTTCCTGTCACTTAAGCATTCCTAGAGTGTAGATATGAATGTAGATGAATCTTCATAGTGAAAAGACTTAGAGAGGTGGCTACACTCAATCTTTGGAGTCCTCATTTGTGCAAAGGTGCTCTGTGCAAAGTCACCCTTTACAACACTGTAGAGTTTGAATCTTCCACCCCAACTGAACCGTGGATGTTAATGAGCTGGCACTGGGCATGTGTGTCTAGGGGACTCTTCTTACTTAGAACTAAGTGGCTTGGTCTAATATCAGTCTTCTTTGATCCATTGTGCCCAGTATGCTCATTATTAATCTTTGAGGGAATGTCATTAATTTTGTAAACTCTGATGCCAACTATAAACATCCTACTTGGAAAAGTACATATGTCCACTTAATGCCAAATTTTTGCATGCAAATCTAGAAACATTCTGAAACTACTAAACCTCTTTTGTCTAGTTATCATGAGAATTAAATATTTCCTAACACTATATTGTTTGCACCTCGTAAGTATTCAGTAAATGTTGGTTGTATAAATCCTGGTTTTTCTTAGAGAAGTGAATGATGCCTGTGATTTAAATTACAAACTAAGTATTTTTTTCTTATTTCACTATAAAGAAATATGTTTCCAGAATAAAAGGGTGAAGGAGCTTGCGAAATTTCACCCCAGGATATGACTCGTTGATATAAAGACTATTGTGAATTAAAGGTTCTTACAGATCAACAGATCATTAAGGGCTTTCCCTCTATCTGTATAACCAGATGGACCCACCAAATCAACAATTGACTTTCCCTCTCTTCCCTGTTATCTCAATGTATTTCAGGAAAGAAGATCAAGAATGAAACCAAACCTGGCTTAAATAATTTTAAACATAATACCTATCTCTCAGATTAATTTACGAGTCATCTGTTTCCCCGACCCATTCATCCTCCTTAGCAATCATTTATTGCCCCTAAACAGAATGGCCTATATTCCTCATTTCTCCTCCCCTCTAAGAGGAGGGTATAAAAATTTCTGGATTCCATTAAGATATCGGGTAATCATTCTGTGAGTCTTCCTGTGTGGACACTAAATAAACCCCTTTCTCTTACTAATCTGCCTTAATTGTGAACTTTCAGCAAACTTTCAGGCAAAGTGGAAGTTCCTCCTCACCCCACAAGGGTCTTTAGCTATCTTAGAAATTCATTTTAACTTCACTGTGCTTACAGTAAGAGCCCTGTCTGTATATACCACTATGCTATATGAGTGAGAATAATGTAGTTGTTAAGAACATAGGCTCTGGAGTCAGAATTCTTGGGTTTCAAATAACAAACAAACTTCTCTGTTCCTTAGTTTCCTTATAAAAAGAAGATGAGAACAATATCTAGCTATTTGTTTTCTATAGGTTTCTTTCATGAGAATTAACAAGGTAATTTATGGACTGTATCTGACAAATATTTGACATAGTAAAGTCCCAATAAATGATTATAAGAAGAAAGCTTATATTCAAGAGATGCTTTGTAAGTATGGATCTGACAAAAAGCAATCACCAGGAAAGTTAATGTGCCAATATTTATGTTTGTACCTGAAAAGTATTTTTTTAAATATTGTATGAAAACAAGTACATACCACTCTTCTCTGAGACAAGTCATAGGAACAGGAAATACAGAAGAAAGAAAAATGTAACAATAGCCTTATTCACGTAGATGGGTAAAAATGAACTGAGGAACAATCCGACATTTGAAATTTTTCATATGTAAAAATAATTTTGGGGAGTTTTAATAGGACACACACAAGGTTCTTTCCCTTTGAGATAGATCCCATTTTCTACTTAGGCATTCATAGACATCAATCTGATGAATAGGGAAAGAAAAATGATGCTTGGTGGTGAAGTTGTAAATGAAGTGATAGAATTTGAATAATATAATTTGCAAATGATTGGAGAACAAAGCTTATATTGGCACTTGCTCTGCTCTTCCT
>RJWJ010047128.1:0-11093 GCA_004363605.1 Indri indri
AAAAAAAAAAAATCTTGTTGGTCACTTTGAGGGATGTTAGAGAAGTGATTCATTATTTTGAAAAACAATTAAGTCAAATGGTCAAAAGAATGCATTAGGTATTTACCTCAGAGTAGGTAAATGTATCTCAGAGTAGCCAAATAGCTGATACAGTGCTATTTCTCTTTACAAAAGTATGCCAACAAATAAATAAAGAAGGAATGCTAAATTAGAATATCACCATTTTGCAATCCCTACTGACTTAATGGATTTAGGGAGTCATTACCAATGGCCGCTAACATCACGAAAGACACAAACGGAAATCCTAAGAGGGGTACCTAATCGCACAAACATTCCTGATAAAATACTTGAAACTGAATCTGATCAAGCCTTTGGATTTAGCCATCAGTTTTCAAGAATACAGAGAACAAAGAAACATGATAAATGACACTATAGAATGAAACTCTAAAGCCCACATGAGAATCTACCAAAGTCATATGACCTAATTTCTTTAAAAAAAAAAAATAAGTAAATTACAAGGAGCGGGGGAAAAAGATGAAGCAGCCACCTGTAGATTAAGAGAGATTTAAGCAACATGGCAGCCAATTACCCTGTACCGATCTTTTCCAGATCCTGATTCAAACTAACCTTAAAATGTATACAACTGGAGAAATTCAATCATTAACTGGATATTTGATAATATTAAGGAATTACTGTTAAATTTTTGGACAATAGAATTGTCATTGTTTTTAAAATGAACCTATTTTGGGGTGGTAGTATTGATATTATTCTAGGGCAATTGTCCAAATTGTAAGGAAAATTCGTATGCTAGTGTTTCATAGAATGAGTTTTTTGGGACAGGAAAAGAGAGATACAGATGTTATGTTCAGTGAGATAACATAAACCCTCTGTAATCCTGTGTTTGAATTGGAAGTATCAGTACACATAAGAGATATATTTTATCCCTTAAAAATTGTTTTTACAAATATATACTGAAATATTCACAAATAAACTAATGTGATGTCTGAAATTTTCTTCAAATTAATCTGGGGTGGGTAGAGTTTGTATGAAATGAAATTGACCATGAGTGGATAATTATTGAAGTTTAATGACAGATTGAGGGATAATATTGTTATTCTTTCTACATTTCCATATGCTTGACATTTTGCATATTAAAAAGCTAAAGAAGAAAAAGAAATCTACACCACTAATTTTTTTTTATTTTCAAATTTTTATTCCTTTCCTCTCTTACACCATTAACTTACAGCTGGTTTATATAACATGTTAGAATTAATGTTATTTTTATTCCTTTTATTATTAATTTTATGGAACTAGAGATAAAAAATAATATAGAAATCTATTTTTATTCCAAACAATGTGCCAGAGGCAATGAAAACCACAAAATAGGAGGAGACACAACCCATTTCTTTGAGAACTTTGAAGTTTGAGAAAAAAATATGTATGTAAACATATTAGGAAAGTGATCCATGATCTTATTAAATAACAGTCCTCATTTTTTGAACAGCACATTGTATTTCAAAATCTGTGCCCTGTTTATTATCTACTTCATTAGGACTACCATGAAGATTAAATAAGAGAATGTATAAAAAAGCACCTAGCATCCTTCCTAGCATGTAAGTGCTCAATAAATGGTAGCTACAAGACCACCAATCCTTAATCCGCAGATCTTGTTACTAAAACACGTCACCATATTAAAATGAAAATTTAGGGAATGAAAGGATACTGAATAGAAGACAGAGGATAGAGAAACTGTTGTGCAGTTTAAACAGCAAAGGGGGAAAAATAAGAAAAAGAAAGCATAAGAGTAAGAAAAAAAGGAAGGATGACATGCCTTCCATGCCAAGTTCGATTGGAAGATTAATATTTCAGGGAGAAGTACTCCTTCCCTACTCCTGAAGCATCCATAGCATTCGATCCCTGTTTCTGTTTACCCACTTATTTCTTCCTTTTGGAGGAAGAATGACCGGTATGGTTGATAAATTTAGAAATTAACTGGGAATGGTCAGGGCTGTCATGCCCTTCTGTTTTCTTGACAGAGGCGGCCTGCAGGGGCACACATGATCTTGTGCTCTTCATATGGTGAGTCCTACTCTGGTCCCACCCTGCCTAGGGGTAGGTAAGGGTCCTTTTGGCCCTCTCACAGAGCTATGCTCCTAACACATTAACTGCCATGTGAGGTGTATTTAACACACGCTAGTTTTGACCCCGGGGCCTTGTGAAGCATGTGTAACTCACACATCTCTTCACCTTGGGAGCTGCATGAACGATTTTTCAAGTTGCATATAACTCACACACAGAAAATAAAAAATAACAAATTTTTCATTACATTAGAAAGGATCATTTTGTTTTTGAAGTTTTTATTCTGTTTTCATAATAAAACACCATGGTCCCCAGGAAAAAAATTTTTTCTAGTGTGGCAGTTGATGTGTTAAACAACCCTTAGCAGTGATGAAGGCGATACCTGGCCTTCATCTGCCACCTTATTGTCTTATTTATCATTTTGTCCAGGACTTGGATTGAGAAGAGGATGCTAATTATTGGACCAACTCAAAGACTTCATCAATAATATAAGCAACAGGAACATACTAAAGGTTCTTCAATAAGGGAGATAAAAAATGCTTTAGTAAATTATCCCAGCTGTTTTGCATGCAAGAAGCAGAGATAAGAGCTAATTAAACAAACCTAGTTACAAGAAACAAGGTATAATGGATTGAACCTACCATTTTCTAGCTTCTAAGGCTGGAGTTGGCAAACTGTTTCTGTAAAGGGCCAGATAGAACTATTTTAGGCTTTCTGGGCCACATACGGTCTTTGTTACATTTTTTTAACCCGTTAAAAATATAAAAACCATTCTTAGCTCATGGGCTGCACAAAAGAAGGTGATGGGCTATAGAAAAACAAGGTGTGGGTCAGATTTGGCTCATGAGATAGTTTGTCTGACCTCTGCCAAGAAATAATTTCTTTGAGCAAGGGATTATGTCCTGGCAAAAACTACAAAAAAAATGCCAGTAAACAAAGATTAGCCAATTTCTGTCCATCAGTGAAACTGCTTAGTTAAAACCACTCTGGGGTTCTGGCCCTTGCTTAGTAATAGAGTTAGTCTCTCCAATAGTGCTTATAAAACCCCTATACATAATATATATACATACAACCACATTGGTTATTGCTCAACATAAGCAGTAATTGTGGAGGCTGTGTGCATAATGCTTGCCAATTGTTGACTAATGCTAACAGTCATCTTATGCTGTGCCATGCTGCTTGACGGTTTTAGCGTACTTGCTGGTTCAACTTAAAGGTAAAAAAGACTAAATATCATGTAAGAGATGAGAATGCAGAAAGGCATAACATTCATATTATTTGCTTCTGCCAACAATGTCCTTAGTGCAGAGAAGAGTATGTTTTATATCACGCTGGATATAAAACATTCAATTTCTTGTGTTTTTATTCACATAAATTTTAAAGTAGTCTCTCTTCTTGCACAACTATACAACTATAGTTACTGCATTTATAAGAAGTTTTGGATACCGAAGAACCAAGAGAACATGCCCCAGAGGCAGAAATTTTTTTTCATCAACCATAGTTTTTTTTAAAGGGACTTGTACCCTGGAAAATTGGATGTTTAACTGTGGTTATTTATGATTTATGAGTGTTGAAATGCCTATGGGCTAAACACACAAAGTGATTTCAATGTTTTTATTCCTCTCTCAGTCTCATAAGTCACATATGAAGAAATTGAATTTCGCATTGCCCTTAAAATTCACCCTTGAGCTAACACCAAGATTAGAGATAGTTCAGATTGAAGAAAAGGAAACTGTTCAGAAGGCTGAGAAGAATAAACAGAGGAGATTCCTAACAGGAAGATCTGGAACCTCAATATATACATAGAGTCACATGTGCAGTTTATCTGGAAGGTAAGCAAAGCCCTGTGCAGAGAAGAGCCTGTTAGTACTTTCAGTGTCTCCATTTGTATGGTAGGGCACAGGGAACACCAGCTTTTTAAAATATAATAATAGATTTTATTTTTTTAGAGCAGTTTTAGGCTTACAGAACAATTGAGGAGACAATATAGAGAATTCCCATATACTTCCTCTCCTTCTCCCAAAACATACAATTTCCCCTATTTTTAACGTCTTGTACCCGCATGGTACATGTGTTACAACTGATGAACCAAAGTTAATGTATTATTATTAACCAAAATCCATATTTTACATTAGGGTTCACTCTTTGTGTTGTATATTTCTGTGGGTTTTGAAAAATGCATAATGTCGTGCATCCACAATTACAGTACCATACAAGATTGTTTCACCACCCTAAAAATCCCTTGTGCTCCACCTAATCATCCCACAAACCCCCAGCAATCACCAGTCGATCATTTTACTATCTCCACAGTTTTGCCTTTTCCAGAATGCCATGTGGTTGGAATCTTACTGGTATATAGCCTTTTCAGACTGGATTCTTTTACTTAGCGATATTAAAGTTCCTCCCTGTCTTTTCATGGCTTAATAACTTATTTCTTTGTTATCATCGGCTCTTTTTGAGGAGCAGAAAAAGTAATTCCCAAAGAAGTTAAGGTCTCGCTAAAAGCCATTTATTGAGGGGTGTTAAATAGTTCTGGCTGAATAAGCAAGTTTACCAGTCAACATTTATCTGCCAAAATTATTTTCACAGGTTCTTCACACAAGAAGTTACTACACGATTTTTCTAGATAGAATTTTCATGTATAATAACATCTACAAAATAATGAAAAATGGCAGAAATATGCTTAATGCACATCATCTCTTACTTCAGGTTATGATCAAGGCCAGGCATCACCTGAACAGAGACTTAAAGGAGATACATGTACCTGCCTATTTTAAAAAAGTGTATCCGTTTGCAAATAGGTGCAAATAGGCTCAGGAAATGAGAAAATGACCCATTTTGAATTATATCTGTGCTATTTGCAGGACACTATCTTCTTCCACTTTGTGCAGCACATATCTCAGTAAATACTGCTGGAACAAGCATAGGACACTAGTCCCTGTTCTGCCGCTTAATAGCTCTGTAATTCCACGGAGTCACTTTTCTTCTGTGGCATAGAGAAAATGCTGCTGCTCCTCCGGACTCAAAGAATCTTGAGTAACAAAGGAGACTGAAATGAATAGAGAAGATAAAGGTGATACATGGGGAAACACTTCCAACCCATTAAAAGGTTTGCTCCAATGCTGTTGTCGTAATCATGCTGTTACTTGATCAACTCCCCACTCTGCCCCCTTTACCACACCTCTTCCACCCCTAGCACTCTTCCCAGGTAAGATGGTGCCAGGGAGGACTGCACAGACAGCCTGTGTTTAAGAAGGGAAACAATAAGAGGCCTGTAACCCAAAAAGTAAATAAGTGTCATAGGAAAGGACAATAGAAAAGAAAATGTGGAAAACCTTTCTAAAAGGAAAAGCGTAGTGGCGGCAATGTGTCAGCCAGGGGTTGAGCACTAGGCTTCCAGGATAGCAGACCAGTCTGAAAGGCAGCAGCACACACCTCCTGGAGGCTGAAGGTCAAAGAGAAAGCGCAACCTCAGTGACTTCTACAGGGCACTCCTTCACAGCAGCAAGAAGGCGGCTTCCGAGTATTTCCAGCAGAATGCTCAAGTCTGCTTAAAGCTGCGTTCTTCCTGTCACTCTGGCTACAGAATTGCACTGCTCTGACTGGCTGGACAGTGAGATAAGTGTTGAAAGCACAACTCTCCCTAAGTGGAACTGACTCAGATAATCCTGTTCTAGACACATGAACTAAACCGAATCAATTCCTTTCCTTTAGTTTATTTGATAGGGGAGGAGAAGGGAGCGTTACCAGCAAGAAGACAGAGCTGTTCAGGCTCCACAAAAACACCATTGTTAGACCAGAAAAAAGCTTGATCTCTGGGGTCCATATCTATGCTATTTAGGAATGAACAAACAAATCAAGGTCTTAGCAAATCCAGGAGAGCACCCAGCAGGCACCAGGCACACCAGGGTGAAATACTGTGCTAATCTTGATATAGGTCTACCGCAGAAAATATTTAACTTTACTCTCAAATGCATATATAACCAAACCAAATGGTGAAGGTAACCTCTGACAGTCTAATAATGGCTTTTAAAACAAAGATAAGAGTTCTGGTCAAAAACGGTGTGAGTTCACACTTGGCTAAAACCATCTGTATTCCAAAGAAATTGATAGAGTATTAAAAAGGGCAAAAAGACATAGTCACACACAAAATCTAGATAAACATCTCTTTTTAGTGGAAATAGAACAAAACCACAAAGCAATAAAAAGAACTGAAGCCGTGTTCCTACAGAGTGCTGGGTCTGAAAGCAGACAGCAGCTGCTAGAAGTTCAGCCCTATCATTTAAGAAGGTTAAAAGTATCCCTGTGAGAAGGGAACTGCAGCCTGGCTCATTGTATGAAAGCAGGAGTTGGAGGTGCCACATAAACAGAGTCTTCAGAAAGGCAGTTAAAGGAAAACTGCTACCAACTACCACCTGTGGCTACAGCTTTGAGACTAGGGAGGTAAGAGGTCACAGACAGAATCTAAAGATTAGGAAATGAATGAGGCTACCCACGGACTCTGTGACTAGGTCTGAGATGTTCTATCATCATAGGACAGGGCCCTGAAATGACGATGAGAATCTGATTCTAGGCTAGGGACCCCAGGAATAAGAAAAAGAGAGGGTTGCACAAAACTTCCTCACAAAATAAAATCATACAGAACTTTAAAACATAAGAATGTGAACCCACTACCAGATTAGTTTTATGGAATAGTCTGACGAAAGGTTTAAAGTTAGTATAAGGATGCTCAAAAAATATAAAGAACTAACTTTCACCTAGAAAAGAGAAAGAAATTATATAATAGGGGAAACAAACCAAGTATGGGAGGAAATGAAAAAGAACACAAAGATCTTTGAAAAGAAAAATATGGTCATTGGAATAAAAATATATAGACATGATAAAGAAGGTCCCAGTGAAAGATGAGACAGGGGTCTAGATAATTAGAAGACAAAAGCGAGGAATTTAGCAGAAAGCATATGAAGTATGCTCAAGAGATATCAAGAGAGGCTCCAAAAGAAAAGTTTCAGGAAAAGAGAATGGAAGTCGTGGTAGAGTGGCGATATTCTTTAGCAATACTAAAGGAGGATTTACCAGAGGTAAAGGAAGAATGTTCAATTCCAAATTGGATTTCAAGTACTTAGCAGAAGGAGAAAAGCAAAGACACATCTAGACATATTATAATGAAATTGTGGAATATCAAGGAAAAAGAAAAATTTACAAGTAACCTGAGCAAAAACAGTTTATCTACGAAGGAAAGTTCACACAGAATAGTAAACAACTCGAAACTTGTGAAACTACCCTCCAACCCTAGAATCCTGTAGACCAGCCTTAGGCCAGCATCCACGGTGCTGAGACAAAGCCCTGTGCAGACAGGAGCTTCTTAGTACTTCCAGCGTCTCCGTGTGTATTGTAAAGGCACAAGGAACACCAGCCCGACCTAAGGGAGCTCAATCTAAGACAATCTCATTAACCTAGGGATATACGAAAGACACTAAAGCAGTCCTATATTGGTTATGCCCAGTCGAAAGAAACACGCATCATCTGTTGAGGAAAGCATTCCCTAGTTAGGCCCCAAGGATGCTCATAGATTAATTTTAAACAAATATGAACTCACAATTACAGTTTATCAAGCCAACAAGAAAGCAAATCATCTTGGTGTCAGCAAAAATAAGAAGCAATCACCAGAAACTTTATATATTTACATTGTCAGAATAAAAACAATACATGTATAAAATGTCTACAAAAATAAAGATGTAATCATAAAAATGAGCCAATGAGATCACCAGTGACCAGATTTTTTAAAAAAACAAAAAAACCTAGTATAATTTTTAGGAATCAATTTACTTTATTGTTTAAATCAGAAACACAATGGACAGGTCAAACAGCAGAATTTATGAGCTAGGTAGTAAATTTGAAGAAGTTACCCAACATGCAGCTTAGAGGTACAGGAAGATGGAAAAAAGGAATTAAAGAAATAAGCAGGATAGAATGAGAAGTTCTAACTGAAGTTCAGAAAGACACATTCAGTACCCGCACTCATACAGGACCTGAGGTCTCTATTTCCTGATTCATTCGTGGATCTTTGAGCCATTTTCTATTTCAACAGTTTAAGATTATTCACTATGCAACCGTTCTTCTCCAGCCCTCTCATCTGTCTCTCTCCCAAAGCAAATCCACTAATCCCATTATTTGTTGCACGTTCTTTACTTTTTTGTGTTACCTCTTAGATAGAAAGTTGGTCCAAGAATATCTCATGACTTTATTTTATTGGAAAATATCACAGTAGAATAGATCTCTCGTTATACAAATTCCAGTAGGTAGGAAGGAAAAATAAGCAGGGAGAGAAGTTAACTGGGAGAGAGCAGGAACCAAAAAACCATCGTAACAAAGGACAAGGAACATCATTCTAATAAGTGAAAGCACAGACTTCTAAAAATGACTTACTCAAAGATCCAGGAAAAAAAAATACTTTAACCCTGTACAGCCCTTAACAGGGCAGTTAAAAAAAAAAAAAAAAGCCTATATCACCAAGAGCAAAAAACCATAAACAGAGAATAAATTGGGAGAGAAGACTACAGAATATGAGATTTTAAAAGACAGATCAGGGGAAAGAGTGAGATAAGAAAATCGTACAGGGACACATAAAAATGGAACAGCTAAATGTAATTGAATCTGCAGAAAATAAAATCAGAGATGTGGAAGTCAAAATTTAACTACCTCTCTTAAAATGTGGAAGAAAAAAAGGGTAAAAAAAGGAAAGATTAAAAAATACCCAGAGACAACAGAAATGCAACATAACGGCAAAGGAGCATTAATGATGGGAACAGAGGTACATACAAAGAAAACTGTCTTTTTAATTTTTTAAATTAAATTTAATTTTTTAAATGTATTTTATTTCAGCATATTATGGGGTTACAAATATTAGAAAACTTTCTTGATCAGATAAAAAAGAAAAGAAGTCAAGCTTGCAAATTAAATGCCAACTCCCCTCTTTCCAGACAAAATCAATCTGGGCTCTCACCAGGTTAAAATCAGTGTCAACAGGGCTGTACCTTTCCGGAGTCTCTGAGGATGAATCTGTTTTCCTGCCTTTTCCAGCTCCTCCAGGCCACATGCAGCCCCTAGCTTTTGGGGCTCCCCTGCCTCCATCTTCACAGCCAGCAATGGCAGACTGCATCCCTCTCACGTCACATGCAGCACTGTACTCTCTGCCTTCGTTTTCCCCTTTTAAAACCATCATGATGAGATTGGGTACACCTGATCACCCAGGCTGATCTCCCTATTTTAAGTCAACCAATAAGCAAATTACTTCTATCTACAACCTAAACTGCCCTTTGCCATGTAAGGTAATATATTCAAAATTTCCAGGGATTAGGATATATACATCTTCGTGGGGGCATTATTCTGTCTACTTCAGCCTCCTAATAGAGTTCGCTAATTGTGTTTCAGAATCTCTACTCATAGTGTACTTGAGGTCTAATTTAGCTGATAACCCCTAAATATCTGGACCATTTTCTACTCAGTCTTTCATCATCCAGCTTAAAATTGTTTTCCACTATGAAAACTTTCCTGCCATCTCACATGCTATCTCCCTCTTAATTAATTATCTAAACTAAATATATTCACATAATATTTTGTATAATAATTCTTTAATTTACTGTGTCACTTTTGTAATTCTGTTTCACGGGTAGTTTTTCCTTAAATAAACTTTAATTTCTATGGAAAAATATGTTTACAAAGCACTTATAATAATATGAGCAAATTATTATAAAATAGTATAGGGTATAAAGAGCAAGGCAAAATTGAATACATAGTATCATCTAATTATTGAAGAAGATGCAGAGAGATATGATTGGAATGTTAATAAAATTCTCTCATAGTAATGGAATTAGGGTGTTTATCTCTCTTTGTAATGCTTGGGTTGTTTCTTCTGCACTGTGGCAGGTGCAGCCCATAGCCCTTCTGCTCACCTCTAAGTTCACCTACAGCTGCAATTAATGGTTCCCAAACTACAGACAGACCCCAAACTTAAGGCCTGCATCTCTCAATTTCTCTGACCAAGGATTTTCTCTGGCTTCCTGTTTAACCTGAAAAACCTCCTAGGAAGGCCAGAGAGTCAACTGATGGGCAACCCACAAGCAATAAGGGACCAGAATAGGGGGATAAATGCCCCAGCTTCCCTGCCCCATAACATGTCTGAGGCACAGTCCATATAGTTCTTTGGAGGGCTCCCATTGGGACTGAAGCACAGTTGCCTGCAGCAGTGACCCATTCATTCATGCATACCTTATGGCTTTTTTACTCTTCCCTGTCCCTGTTTTACTTTCCCCGTTTATTACCTTTGCTTCCTGGGATCATTTTCTATATAAACCACCTGCTATAGGCAAACAGCTCATCTGTGGCATCTGTCAATCTTGCAACCTTGAGCTGCAACTTATCACAGTGTTTATGGAATGCCTTGTGATCCGTCTGAAATACAAAAGGATGGAGGTTGTCAAGCAGTTGATATGAGGCCATCTCCCACCCATCTCCCTATTGATGGTCATAGGACAATTTCTTAGCACCTCCCCGCTTCTGATGAGATGTAGGCCTGTGGCCCCAGCCCCATCAGAACAGAACTACAGAATATAAAACTACTATTGGCAGTCCAGATTTGGGTCTACAAGTGGTGTTTCAGTCTCTGGCCCCTGGCCCTTTCCTTTTTGCTTCAGAGTGTGGGACAAAAATCAAGGGGATGGCCCCTGTGTCCTATTCTTCCTATCACTATCTGTGTAAGTAATAAGCAGTCTCAGTCTCATTGTGTCTTTACCATCAAATCCACTAGGCCTTGGCTTTGCCCTGTTTTGCATGCATGAGCTGGACATCTGCACCCAAGTCCTTGTCTCAGAGTCTGCATTTGGAGGAACTGAAATTAAGATAAGCATATATTACTTTTACAATGTCACATTATGATCTTAAATTTAAAATGAGGATATAAACATAACACACTATATGAATTTGAATTTGTAAGGAGAGAGTGTATGTGAAGGTGT
>RJWJ010047129.1:0-11089 GCA_004363605.1 Indri indri
GCTTGGACCCATTCTGTGAAGAATCAGATCATACAAGAGAAGTGTTTCCAGGCTGGGAAGCCAGGCAGTCTTTGGAGGCAGAGGGGAGCCCCCCATTGTGGGAGGCGGGGCTTGTCAAAGGGGCTCCATCACCTCAATCACTGGGGAACATTCTCTGGAAGAGTTAATCAGCCCATGGGGAAGAGAGAACCACAGGATATAATTTATTTACCTACTCTGACAAAATCCTTCCCAGAAGGCTGTGGATGGTAATTCTCTGTAATTATATCTCATGCGAGGTTCTGCAGCCTCGTAGACGTGTTAACTCGTTAGTGCTCGCAGCACACCTGGGAGAAAGGTCTCGGAGGTGATGTCCAGCTTCTCCAGCCGGATGGGGGAAACTGAGGCACATTTCTGGCTTCACCATCCAGTTGGGATGAACAGATGGGAAGGGTGGAGTCGGAAACTATGATTTCCCAAGTATTAATAGCTTAAAGGGAGAAAGATTACACATCAGGACCTGTGCTCTCTGTGTAATGTGAGGAAAGTCATTCGACCCCTCTGGGCTTCCGTTTGGCCTGCAAACGAAGAGAGCCAGGCACAATGGACCGTTTGGTTCCTGATGCGTGAATCTCTTTGGGAATTTAACCTTTCTCTGAGTCATGGAGAAATGCCACTTTGGTCGTGTGATGACGAGGCTGAATTTAGGTTAGACTGTAGGTTCAACTTTACCACGTCGTCCATAAGAGATGTGGTGATACATTCCTCGTGACCTTCAGAGGTGACTGAGTCCAGGATTAGATCTCTAGTGGTCTAAAGATGCAAAGGAGGACACAGCGAAGCTAGGACACTGGCCTTGTGCCATACAGCAAATTCCTCACTGAGGGACGGGGAGATGAACTGGTGGAGTTCAAGGGTGCTGCAATAATTCCCCTTGCACCATGCCTCTGCCCCTCCTGCTCCCAAGAGTTGGGGTCTGTTCCCTTCTCCCCAAACCTGGGCTGATCCTGTGACTTGCTCTGAGCAGGGGGATAGGGTAGAAATGATTCCGTGTGACATCTGAGATCAGAGATCCTGCAGTTCTGTTTCCACCGTCCCGGGGGCCAGATGCCATGGAAGGAAGCTTCAGCCACACTCGTAAATGATGACAGCACGTGCAGAGAGCCGGTCCCAGCCTTCAGACAGCCCCACCGAGCTCCAGACACACGGGGGAGGCTGTCTTAGGGAGTCCTCCAGCACCAACCCTCCCAACAGAAATAACACATCACGGTTGTTTGAAGCCACTGCATTTGGGGTGGTTTCTTTCAGAGCAATCCATAACCGAGGTAGTGGATAATTAAGGTTTTCTGGCTTCCAGGTACCCTGATGTTTCTCCCTTTTTGTGCTAAAGGCTGATGCCTTCTGCCCCCGATCTGGGTGGCTGGAGGTACTAGTAGGGGATGAACTTTCACCTGTCAGAGTTTCAACTTGCTTCAAGGAATGAAGTAACAGCCAGGAAAGCTCTCTGTGAACCATGAAGCGATCCCGACGTGTTGATGTGCTGATCGTTACGTTTTTTTACTTGCATCTTTTCTTATTGGGTTAAAGACAGGATTGAGGTGAAAGAAGAGGGAAGTTGGAGAAGAGAAGTGGAAGCAAGATGAGAAGGGAACAAGAACTTAGTAAGCACCTACAATGGTGCTTGGTACTGAGTGGTTCGCTTTCCCTCCACTATTCCGTCCACGTCACAATCCTACAAGGCGTGCATTATTCCCATTGTGCTGATGAGCAAACTGAGGCCCAGGAAAGTTAAGTAGCATGTCCAGAGCCTCACAGAGTTGGCAGAGTCAGGATTTGAACCAAGGTCTGTCTGGATACAATCACCAGACTCAATCCATTCTTCTCACTGGTCCAAACTGACACCGAGAGCTGCAGAGAGCTAATGTCTGAGGCCACCTAAGATCTTCAGACATCTTCTACTTTACCTTTGCTTGAAACTGGTTTTTGGAAAGACGACTAGAAATCAGAATCTTTTTTTTTTTTCTTCCTAGTTTTCCTTCTGACTTTATTTTAGGAAAGAGAATTATTCTAGATGATTCAAACAGGAAGTATTTGATACAGGACTGTTTACAGGGAGGTGGGCATGGCCGAGGAAATTAATGAGGATGCCGGAGCATCCCCCTGCCCAGACCAGCAGCAGTGGGAGCTGTTGTCACCCTGAGGGCTGCAGGGGCAGGCAGTGGGGCGTTTGGAGCCCAGCGAGGGCTGCCCAGCGACAGCTACCGTCCTGCAAGCTCACAGCCGCTTCCAGGGAGAGAGCAGGAAACAGACACCCCAATGTGACCTGCCTCCTATCTCCTGCCAGGGCCTCCCATACACTGAGCCCGATCAGAAGCGGGTGATGCCTCTGCAGGGGTGACACCCCCTTCCACCCCCGAAGCGTGGATCTAGGTGTGGGGGTGGGGTAGAGAGTAAGCCGCTCAGACTTGGTCTGTGAGCTTCCCTGTCCCCCTGTCCTCTTTGAGCCTCCGATTGGGAACACATGCAGTGACCTTGGGATTGTTTTCCTCAAAGAAAGAAGGCTCTTGGGTGTGTTTCAGTAGGTGCACTGGGATTTTCCTGGAACCACGGCGTGCGCCCCCAGCCTGGCACAGACACGCTCTCCGCCTGTCAGCACCCCATAGGCTCAAGTGAGCTTCTGTCACACTTGCAGAAGAATTTGGAGTGTGTGTCTCCCAGCCACTCTCCGGCCCCTGTTGAGTGGGAGTCGTATTTTAAAGGATACGTTTATTAGCTTAATTAGTTGATTTTGTTATTTACCAGCTGTGTGTTCTTGGCGATGTAATGAAATGTAACCTCTCTGGGTCTCAGTTTTCTCATCTGTGAAATGGAAGATTCTACTGACACTTAGGAATGTCCATGTCTGGGAGAGTGAGGGATGAAAACTTACCTATTGGGGGCCATGTACACCATTCGAGTGTTGGGTACACTAAAAGCCCAGACCTCGCCGTTATACAATGTAACAAAACTGCACTTGTACCCCTAAATATATTTAAACTTAAAAACACAAATCCCCATGTATATGGCACTCAGAATAGTACTAGATATATATTAAACAGATAGTAATTGATAGCTCTTTTTTTCTTCCTGTATCTCCTGATTAACAGATGAACCTTGTTAATCAATGAAAGCCAAAGAAAAAATAACGGAATTTATAATTTGTTGAATACATTCCATGTTCTGTGCATGGTGATGGGCCATTGATGTATTCAGTTTCTAACCTTTATTGCAGCCCTGGGAGGAAGATATTTTCATGTCCACTGTGTGGATGGGGAAAGTGAGGCTTAGAGATTTTAACTTGACCAAGATCACCCACATGGGAAATGGTATGGCCAAGACGCAAGGTCTGCACAGACATTGGGACCCTGCTCTTTTGTTTTTGAACATGCCTATGAGAAGACAGTCACCAACACCAAGCCGTGTTCCTTATACTCCATGTGACTAAAGATGAGTCTTGGATGTCCTCTCCTCTGTTGGATGGGCCAATGCTTGGCCCACTTGGCCACTTTGAGTGGTAGAAGAACCAGAACAGTTCAGAGTGGATACTTGAGTGAGTCCGGCTGGGAGCGCAGAGGAGAGAAGGTGGTTGTCGGAATTCCTCTATGGACCTGTAACCTTCTTTTTAGAAGAGTTTACTTTAAAACCAAAGCAACACAGAACATTGTATTAGTTTGCTAGGGCTGCCGTAACTAAATATCACAGACTGGGTGGCTTAAACAACAGAATCGTCTTCTCTCACAGTTCAGCAGGCTGGAAGTCCAAGGTTAAGGTGCCTACAGGGCTGGTTTCTGGTGCAACCTCTCTCCTCGGCTTGCAGAAGGCTGTCCTCTTGCTGCCTTTGTTTCATGGCTGTCCCTCAGTGCACATGTGACCCTGGTGTCTCCCCCTGTGTCCTAATATTCTCTTCTTATAAGGACACCAACTAGATTGAAATATAGCCCACCCTGAAGACCTCATTTAGCTCGATCATCTATTTCAACGTCCTGTCTCCAAATACAGCCACATTCTCTCTCTCTCTCTCTTTCTTTCTTTCTTTCTTTTCTTCTTTTACAGCCTGGTTCTGAGATACCTGGGGTTAGGGATTCCAATTATAAATTTTGGAGCAGGAATATAATTCAGCACATAATAAATGTCTTTGGAATTATTATTATTATTATTATTATTTTAGCTCCAAAATCATATGCGGTTGAACCTTACGAAATTGCTGAATGTCCACTCTTTTCAACAAACATTTTCATTACAAAAATGGCAATTTCATTCGAAACCTGTCCTGGGTTCCCTGAGGAGGACACATGTACGTCGTATGCCCTGGTTGTTACAGTATCACAATTACACGTGTCCTGTTTCCTCCATGTGAACACTGGCAACCAGTTTGCAACAAAAATGGCATGCAGGCAAGAAAGAAAACCAGCCAGGACTTCTCCCCGGTCCAGAACAGGGTCTCTCTTGTTATATCTCACACGCTATTTTTCTGGGATGCAACTATTTCTCCTTTTCCTTCATGCTCACATGCACAGATTTTTGTACAGCGTGTATCCAACCTGAGTTTCCACACAAAAGTTCACGTTCTTGTTATTTCCTTCCTACTCCACCCCCTCCAGATAATCCTTTTGTAAAGAAAATACTTCCTGCTTTCCACAGAGGACCTCATCATGGGAAGCACAGGTAAGCTTATTTGCACAGCAGAGGTTACAAGGGTCTAAGCACCTTATGTGTACAAATAATTTCATCCTTTGGACGGCCCTGGAAAAGAGGAATGAGGAAAATGAGGCATCAAGAGGTTATGTAACTTCCCTTGAGTCATGCATGCTAGTAACAAACCTGGGTTTTAAACCCAAGGCAAACAGGTCTAGATTTTTCTTTTCTTTTCTCTCTCTCTCTCTTTTTTTTTTTGACAGTCTTGCTCTGTTGCCCTGGGTAGAGTGCAGTGGCATCATCGTAGCTCACTGTAGCTTCGAACTCCTGACCTCAAGCAATCCTCCAGCCTCAGCCTCCCAGGATGTTAGGGTTACAGGTGTGAGCCACCCTGCCCGGCCTAGATGTTGTGTTTTTAACCACTATGCTATACCGCCTTTTGCAAGACTGGTGAGTCCAGGTGGAAACATCAGAGTTAGAGCGTGATGAACTCCAGTTCAGACAGGTCACCAGACACAGTCAGAGGGTTCGCTCCTTCCACTGTGCACCCAAGGGGCAGAATTCTGTATCTTAAGCTTGGATTTCCTGCAGTTCTTGCAGTCTCTTGGGCAACCTGCATATCTGTGACCTCTTCTCGGGGACTAGAGAAGTGACAGCTGAGACCTGCTTAGTGACATGACATCATGGGAATTTGAGAGCATAGGCTTTGAGGCTGGCGTGGTGATAGTAATTACTGGCCTCGCAGCATGACGGGGAGGATGAATGAAAGAGCGCGTGGAAAGAGGTTGGCACAGCGCCGCGCACTTACAAGGCACCCGGTAGGGTGGTGAAAGTTGGCCTTGGGGATTGTTCTGCAGTCTGTTCAGTCCTGGGACTCTACTAATTCTATGATTTGGGGTACCTGATGGAAATTGTTTTGCCAGGAGGGGAAGGAAAAAAGGAGGAATTGAGATTAGCAGAACATTCACTGCAAGCTGGCACCCTGCGATGGGCACTTTATATATCATCTCACAGTCTTTGCAAATGACTTTAGGGATCGTCACACCCATTTTACAGATGAGCAGACTGATGGTCAGAGATGAACCTGCTCAAGGTCACTTAGCTGGTAAGTGGTGGAATTGGGCTTCCAGTCATCTCTTTTGCATCTCATTTGTTTAAACGTCTCTTAGATGCATGACTCCTTTCTCCCTCTGCTGAAGCATTTCTCTGGTAATGCAAACATGTCCTAATAGTTCCAGAACTTTTTTTTTTTTTTTTTAAATTGAGTATAACTTATGTACAGTAACATTTAACCACTTTAGTGTACAGTTCTATGAGTTTCAATAAATGCATACAGTCATATCACCACCATGATCAAGGTCTAGAAAGTTTCCATCGGTCCAAAAACTTCCCTGGAGCTCCTTCGGAGGCAGCTGCTATGCACCCCACCCCCCCGCCCCACACCCCCCGCCAGCCCAAGGCAACTACTGATCGGTTTTCTGTCCCTGTAGCTTTCCCTTTTTCAGAATGTCATACGTGGAAAAATACAGTAGCTTTTCGAGTCTGGCTTCTTTCACGCAGCATAATATATTCGAATACCTGCAGTGTAAAAAGAAAACAAAACAATAAAGAGTTATTTCCCTTTTTCCCACACTCCCTTCTAGCTTCTGCCCTACTTTTTTTGCTCCTCTTTAGGGTGATTTTGTTTATACTTTTTTTTTTAATCGCTAAGAGCAGTGCTCAGCCCCCACCACGGGGGCTGGTGGGCCCCTCCCCGCTAGGGTGATTTTTAAAGCAAGTTTTCTGGGCATACTGGCTCCATTTCCTCAATCTCCCTCACTCTTCTGTATTCTTGAATCACATGCACGGTTTTTTTCCCATGATTTGGCCTTTGCTAATTCCTTGGTCCTTGTCTCTTGCTTCTCTTGCCTTTAAACATTTAGCCATTTGAGTCTTTTTTTTTTTTTTAAACTTTTGTCATGTACACATTGTATCGGTTAGCTATAGCTGCATAACAAATTGTCCCAAAGTTAGGGCTTAAAAGAACAGCAAGGTTTTATTATCTTGCACAATTCTGTGAGTCGGGAATCTGGGAGTGGCTAAGCAGCACAGGTCTGGTTTAAGGTCCCTGAAGTTGTAGTCATGATGTGGGCTGGGACTTCAGTCATCTGAAGGCTCGACTGGGGCTGGAAGATCCAATTGCAAGATGGCTCACTCACACAGGTGAAAAATTGGCACTGACTGTCAGCCAGGGCCTCAGTTTCTCCCCATGCAGATCTTTCCATGGGCTGTTTGAGTGTGTTCATGACACAATGCTGGCTTCCCACTGGATGAGAGATTCAAGCGGGAGCAAAGTGGAAGCTACAATATCTTTTATGATGTAGCCTTGGAAGTCACACTTCTGTGAGTTTCACAATATCCTATTAATTAGGCAGGTTGGCTTATCTGACGGGGGAGGGGACTACCGTGGGTTTGAACACCAGGAAGCAAGGATCACTTGGGACACCTCGGAGGTGGGCTACCCCACACACATTTCCCTCTGCCTAGACCCCTGTCCCAGACTCTTTATCTGTCTCTTATTTATCCTTTAAACCTCAACCTTAGAGCTCCTCTCCTTGAAGAGTCCTTCTTTAATGGTCCAACTTGTTCATTCCACAGTGATTTATTAAACACCTCCTAGGTGCCAGGTACTGTTCTGGGTGCCGGGATACAGCAGGCAGAAGTCCTATTGGGTCTGTCTTCAAAAATATATTCATCATTCAACCACTTCTTTTGATAGTTACCTTTGCCACTCAGGTTTAAGCCACTGTCATCCTTACCTGGTTGCTACAGTAGCATCTTAGCAAGCCTCCCTGCTATTGGTTGTCTTCAACGATAGCCAGACGGAGCCTAAGTCAGATCATGCACCTCCTTTGCTCTAAATCCTCCCATGGCTCTCATCTCATTTAGAGGAAACACCGAGGTCCTTACATTTTCCCGATCGGTCCCCTGATTTCTCTGTGACTTCTTGTCTATGGCTCTCTCTCCTCTTGCTCTAGCTGCTTCCGATGCTCTGACCTGCTTGCTGATCCTAGAACCTGCAGGCACACTCCCTCCTCTGCCCTTTGACCTGGCTAGGATCTTTGCTGGCGGCGCTCTTTCCTCAAGCTGCCGCAGGTCTTTGCTCAGATGACCTTTCTTATTGAGGTCCTTGCTGTCCACCCCATCCAAAATTGCAACCCTCTCCCTCCCCATCCAAATTGCCTTACTCTTTTCTTTTAAATAGCATTTCTTGCCCTTTAACAAGCCATTGAAGTCCCTTATTTATTATGCTTGTGTTTGATTTTATTTCTCTTCTTATCTAAATGTAAGCTTCATGGGCATTTTAAAAATGTTTTATGTATTTAAGAACATTTTTAATTGATACGTAATATTTGTATATATTTATGGAGTACATGGGATAATTTTTTTTTTTTTTTTTTTTTTTAGACAGAGTCTCGCTCTGTTACCCTGGCTAGAGTGCTGTGGAGTCAACCTAGCTCACAGCAACCTCAAACTCCTGGGATCAGATGATCCTCCTGCCTCAGCCTCCCAAGTAGCTGGGACTACAGGCACATGCCACCGTGCCTGGCTAATTTTTTCTATTTTTAGTAGAGACAGGGTCTCGCTCTTGCTGAGGCTGGTCTCGAACTCCTGACCACAAGCGATCCTCCCAGAGTACCAGGATTATAGGCATGAGCCACCATGCCTGGCCTACATGGGATAATTTTGACACATGCTTACAATATGTAATGACCAAATCAGGGTACTTAGGTGTGGGAGTTTTGTAGATTTTCAAAATAGTCATGGCATAAATGAACAAATCAACTTCTTCTCACTCCAAATTGGGTGCTGGTTTCATCATACCTAAATGTTTTGCTGAGCACCACTTCCTGTGTCTGTTGGAGGGAGATGGATTACATTATCTCAGTCAGCATCTTAGGCTTTCTTGGAAGGTCAAACACAATAATGGATGTAATAGCATCATGTCAACAAAGTGTTATGCCAATGAACATGAAGACTTTTGCTGCTACTCCTTTCCCGGGGATGGACACCTCCCTGCTTTGCCTCCTGTTTGTGCTGTTTAACATCTTCTCCTGGCTGATTTTCATCTCCTTTTCCAAAGCCTTCCCCTTCCCATCCCAGGGATGACATGTGGCTGCTTCATCATTTATAGTGACGGCCAAATAATTGAATTGTTATTGGTTTAGAGGGAGGGTAGGGGAGGGGGAGAGATTTTTGCTAAATTGTTTCACTTCGGATAATGTTCATCTCCTGCTCAGTTGTGATTTATTTCTGCTGTTGGCAGTCTTGCTTTCTGGAAATGAATTCTTTTATGGGAATGGAAAGGGAAGTCGATGGTGGCGGGGTGTGGGGAGTGGGGGGGTGGTTTCCTTTGGACCTAAGATGTGGATGAAGCGTTGATCTGAGTTTTTCTCAGAGTGGCTGGAGAAAGTAGGGAATTTGGAGAATCTTAGAGCGCCCCATCTTGTTCGTAGACTTTGTCTGAGCTGTACATCATGTTCTCGAACTCGAACTCCTGGCCTCGAGCGATCCTCCCTCCTTGGCCTCCCAGAGTGCTAGGATTACAGGTGTGAGCCACCACGCCCGGCCTGTGCATTGTGTTCTAACTTCTTGAATCCTATGGTCCTAAGACCCTGGTTATCTAATACTTGTATAGACATATTCATTTCCAGGGTCACCATAGGAAGGTGTTCATATCCACGTTTTGCAGATGGGAAAATTGAGGCTCAGATTGGCAAAGGTCATTCATTGTATCAATCATCTGCTGTTCCGTAACAAGCCACCCCAAGCTTAGTGGCCTAAAAATAACTGCTTTATAATGTTCACAAATTCTGTGGGTCAGGAATTGGGCCATAAAACAGTGGGAATGCCTTGTTTCTGCTCCACGATGTCTGGACCTCAGCTGGGAAGACTTGAATGGTTGATATGAATAATGGAGAGCCTGAACCATCTGAAGCCTCTTTCACTCCTATGTCTGGAACCAGGGCTGGGTGACTCAAAGGCTGGGCTCAGCTGGGACATTTGATCGGAGCACTTCCATATGCAGTTTGGGATTCCTCCACTGGAGTTCAGGTAAGAAGTCCTTAAGATTGAGCACCAGAGAACAAGTGTTCCAAGAAAACCAAGTGGAAGCTGAATTGTCTTTTCTGATCAGGGCTTAGAGCCAAGAAGCATCATTTGTCTATAGTAGAATCCAAGTTTAAAATCTGACCTGGGCAAGATGACCCACTCCCCAACCCTGCCAAAGGATGCTTATTGAAGAGGCCACGCCATGGATTCTCCAGTCAAGGTCACTCTGTGGAGTGGAAAAGGCTTATTAATTATTTTTTTTCCACAAGGAATAAATTGCAACTTAGTGGCCTCAAATAATAAAGATAATTTTTTTTATATAACTAGAACTCCAGAAGTAAGGAAAGTTAGTTAATTTGATGGCTCAAGAGTCATCAAGAATATAGAATCCTTCTTTCTTTTCTCTCCGCCATGCATAGCATATCAGCTCTGATCTTAGGGCACCTCTCCTCACAGTCACAAAATGGCTACTGCAGCTCCAGGCATCACGAACAGACACAACAACATTTAGCACAAAAAGAGAGATAGTTTCTTTCTGTTTGAATATTTAATAGCAAAGAAACCTCCCCCAGAACCTGCCTCTGACCCCTTCCTCTGGCCTGTCCCCCAGTCTTTGTGTCATGGGCTAATTCTTAGAGATATCTATGGCAAAGGGAATAATGTCACCACAGTTGATTTAGACTAATGATGTTTTCTTCCCAAGTCACATGAGAACAAAGAAGAGAACCAAACAAAATAGAACCTTGAATGGTGAGGAAAATGAGAAGTGGGGTATGGACGGGATGCCTTTGGGTAGGCAATCACATTGTTTGCCAGGAAAGATCTATGTATGGAAAGCCCCAAAGTGTTTGGAAGCTTCTAGTCTTTCTAACTATAACCCTACCTGCATTATGGACCCAAGTTCATTTCTCTTGTAGGTAATGCTTATTCAAGGTCCACTGTGCTGGGCACTGTTATAAGCACTTTGCATGTGTTAACTCATTTGGGGTTCATAACAATCCTATCAGATGGGGACTATTATTATGCCCATTTTATAGATGAGGATACTGAGGCCTAGAGAAGCTAAGTGACCTCTCCAAAGTGGCTTGGCTGGTAAGTGGCAGAGTCATATTTGAACCAGGGCAGTCTGTCTCCAGTGCCCTTGCTTGAAGACACTATGCTACCCTTATCTCATTTGGGAATGAGGTGGAGGAGAGGTAGGAAAAAGGAAAACACCATGCCCATTGGAGTAGAGGAAAAGGGAATTCGGTGTGTCTGAGCGTAGGGCCAGCCCTGACAGTCACCTGTCCCTGGGCGAGGGGGCTCAGAAGAAACAGAGTAGGGTTCTGAACTGCTACTAGGAAGC
>RJWJ010047130.1:0-11120 GCA_004363605.1 Indri indri
AACATGCACTTACCATGTGATGTGGCAATTGTACTCTTGTGCATGAAATGAAAATTTATCTTCATACAAAACGCTGTATGTGAATTCACAGAAGCTTCATTTGTAAGAGCCAAAAAACTGGGAAAAAACTCAAATGTCCTTTAACAAGTGAATAGTTTAACAAACTGGTACATCCATACCATGGAATGTTATTTATCAATAAAAAGGAACAAATTATTGACTCGTGTAACAACTTAAATGAATCTCAAGGGAATTAGGTTGTAGCCCGGGTGACAGAGAGAGACTCTGACTCTAAATAAATAAATAAAACGAGAGCAAAAACAAACACAGCACGCATGTAGCAGGCACTGTTCTAAGTGTGTCCTGTGCATTAATTCACTACATCCTCACAACAATCCTACATCATCTCCATTTTACAGGTGAGGCAACTGAGGCACAGAGAAGTTACATAATATGCCCAAGGCCATGGACATATAGCTGGTAAGTGGTAGAACAAAAACCCAGCAGCCTGGCTCCTGAGTGCAGGCTCTTAAACTCTATTAAACTCGGAAACTCTGGCAGGCCCAGTGGCTCACGCCTGTAATCCTAGCACTCTGGGAGGCCGAGGCAAGTGGATCATTTGAGCTCAGGAGTTCGAGACCAGCCTGAGCAAGAGCGAGACCCTGTCTCTACTAAAAATAGAAAGAAATTAGTTGGACAACTAAAAATACATAGAAAAAATTAGCCGGATGTCCCAGCTACTCGGGAGGCTGAGGCAGGAGGATTCCTTGAGCCCAGGAGTCTGAGGTTGCTGTGAGCTAGGCTGACGCCATGGCACTCTAGCCCGGGCAACAGAGTGAGACTCTGTCTCGAAAAAAAAATAAATAAATGATAAACTCTTAAACTCTGCGGGTGTCTAGAAAAGACCACAACAGTAGAAAAAATAGGCAGAGCATTTAAATGGTGCAGGAAAAACAATGGCTCTTAAAAGGAGAGAAAAAGAGAAGGGGGTGGTACAGGCTTCCCTGTACCTCTGCCCCGAGAGCCCGGCCTTCTTACAACCTCATCTGTCCCACATTGGGCAAACTCAGCTGCCACACCCCACACTCCTTCAACACAAAAGACAGAGCCTCGCCTTCTAAAACCTGCCCCCTTCCCCCACAGCTGCTCGCTGCTTGCCCTGGGAAACACTGGGGGAAAGGGAGGAGGCCATGCCTCAGCTTTCACAGGGAGACAGTATGCCAGGTGCAGTGGGCCGACAGGTGGGCACGTGGGCACAGCTTTTGAAACAAAGAGGACTGAGAAGGGAAGAAGAGATCCCCTCTTTTAGCCCACCTCCCCTTAGAGAATGTGCAGGCTGTCTGCCCAGTATCCCAGCTTGGGGCAAGGAGAAGACAGGCAGCTCCAGCAGCCATGACCCAGGCGACAAAGGACTCAGCATGAGGCCACCAGAAATGCCTGCTCCCAGGCATGCAGGCCCTTTGGAAGAGATCCAGCCCTCTGACTGCCCCCCTCCACCCTCATTCCCTTACATCCCCAAGGCCTGTTGGACGATGGGCATATCTTGGGGAGTGGAGAGTGTAGACAGAGAAAGCTATCCCAGCTACCTGGGGTCCCCACAACAGTCCTCCAGACTAGCACCTCATTTGGCAGGTGACTTCTCAGATGCCTACGGAGTAGAGAATGCCAGCCCTGCAATCCTGTAATCTTTCCCTCTAATTAATCTCAGTCCTACCACTCCTGAGTGGAAAATAGGAATAAGTTAAAATGTAGCTACAGACACCCACGAGTACATACAGGCACTTGCATCTGTGTACAATCCGCCACTCACACCTTGCCTGTGTGCCTGAGAGTAACTCCAAGGCCAAGACCTTCGTGCCTGTGCTCAGCTGTGCTGTGCCTTAAACGCCACACCCCCTGCGACAACAACAAACAGAGCCCTCTGCCTGAGCCCAGCCCAAGGTGGGGTTCGGTCAGGTCTGCCTCTCCTCCCCCAGGGCTCAAATATTTAACTACATGAGGCTGAAGGAGAGGAAGGGACGTGGGTAGAAAGATCAGTGTCCAGAGCTGGGACTTTGCCTCTAGGCAGGGGAAGAGGACGTGCTCAAAGGCTTGAACAGAGAATGTTTTACCCGGGTCAACTCTCCCATGGCAGCTCAAGAAACAACTCACTTTGGACTGTTAGTAACAGGGGAATTGGAGGGACCACGTGGAACACAGGACCCAAACCGGAGCTCCTGGAAGCTGGCAGTAAGCAGAACAATCCATCATTTTATTTGAGGAGCCTGAGGCCCAGTGGAGGAAAGTGACTCTCAAAAGTCACACAGAAAAGCGGTAGCAAGAGTGAGACTAGGACCAAGGTCTCTCTGCTCTCTTCCTCCTACTTCCTGCACATGGCATTCTTGATTGCTTCCAAAATGGTGTTCCCTCCACAAGACAGCTAGTTGGAGTGTGCTTCCTGTACACAAGGTGAAGGTTTACTTTCTGGTTCATTCAGCAATGTTTTAGCTTTGGGATAGTGACATGAACCACAAATCACAACTATTAGCATAATAAAAGCAGTTAACACTTACTGAGCCCCTATGTTGTGTCTCCTCTGATCCTATGACAACCCTATCATTCAAGTACAACTACTATCCCCATTCTCCAGATGAGGAAACTGAGGCTCAGAGAGGTTAACTAATTTACCCAAGGTTACACATCCAGGAAGTGTCCGTTTAAACCACTTCCTGTGCTCTTTACCACTGGTTTCACTGCTGCCTCCCAAGTATATTGGTAAACAAATAAATGTGACAATTTCAGATACAGCTAAGTACTATGAAAAAACAAAGCTTGGTGAGAGGTAGAGGATGATCTCGAAGGTAGTTCCCTCTTAAGCTCTAGGTCAGTGGACAGGAAGAGTCCATGTCAAGAGGTAATGACATTTGCACAGAATCCAGATGGACAAGGAGCCTGCTGTGCCAAGATCTAAAAGAAAGTCATTTTTAGATAAAGAGAAAAGTTTGGATTTTTTTTTCCCCACGCATAATAGAAAGACACTGTTGGGTTTAAGCAGGGAAGTGACCTGTTTTGCCATGTGGTTAATGGATTGTAGGGGGTCCCAGGGAAGCAGCAGGAGAAATGATTTGACATTTTCAGGGAATTTGATGATGAGGAGGAAGGAGGGGGAGATGGGGCAGGACCTGCAAGGCAATCTGGGACTGGCACTCTCATTTTGTTCCCACAGCCCTAAAGGGCCCCTCTCCAATAGGATGGATGGCCTTTGAAAATAAAAAAGGACCCCTAGCTGGGCATGGTGGTTCATACCGATAATCCCAGCAGTTTGGGAAGCCAACACAAGGGAGGGGATTGCTTGAGGCCAGGAGTTCAAGACCAGCCTGGGCAACATAGCAAGAATCCCATCTCTACCAAAAATAAAAAAAATTAGCTGGGCATGGTGGCACATTTATAGACCTAGCTACTGGGGAGGCTGAGGTGGGAGGATCGCTTGAGCCAGGAGTTCGAGGCTGCAGTGAGCTATGATCACACCACTGCACTCCTCTCTTGCCTGGGTGACAAAGTGAGACCCTGTCCCAAAAAAAAAAAAAAAAAAAAAAGAAGAAGGACCCCTGATCCTAACTGGGCCTACCCCATAGCCCTACCACTCTGGCCTCAAGTCAAGCAGCCTTTGGGGAAGGGGCAATACCTGGAGTTGAGGGGAGAGGAGGGTATCCAAGGTGGGATTTTTGCTCAAGACTGTCATCAAGAGGTAGCTTCTCTTCTGCCCCAGGGGTCACTCTGTCCCCTACTATTCTCTTCCAGGACAGGGCTGGGTAAGTAAGAATCCCCCCACACCTGTCCCTAAATCTCCACCCCAAGAGACCCCACATGCTCTCCTCCCAGTTGGGAGGTCCCACCACAGTCCTCCTCCAGGGCTCTGGGCTAGATCACTCAGGATGGGTGAGGAAGGAGCCTGACTAGGTGGACTGAGAAGCAAGGTCTGTGTACTGTTCCCTTCCACTCTGCCCCTTTCTCTCCCACAAGACTCCCTGCCGCTGCTCAGCCAAGCCCAGACAGGGCTCCATGTGTGGGGAAGGAGAGAGCAGCGGGATGTGCCAGCAGCTCCCTTGGCTGCTGGCTGAACTCACCTTCCTTTTCCCCCTCCCACTCCCAAGACACTGACGGAGCCAAAGTAAAATGGGAGCAGTATTTCTTTCCACAAGCCCACAGCCTCAAGCCCAGATTGGTCCTGGGCCTGTAGCTACTTGCAAGGCTATTTTACCAGTGACCTTCAGGGGCCCAGCTTAGCCCTACGTCACATTACCTCCTCTCACTGAAACCCCAGGTCCCCAGGGAGGAGGAGCCCATCTCTAAGGACTTGGAGGAGCTGATCCTGGATCTTAGGCAGTGAGGTCCTAACAGCCTGAGGCCCATTAAACCTCAGGGCTTCCTGGGACACAGATCCTGCACCAACACTGTTCGGCCCTAGATCAGTTCCTGGCACATAACGGACTCATGATAAACAACTGGCGATTGAAAGTGCCAGACCTGAGCCGGGTGTGGTGGCTCACGCCTGTAATGCCAGCACTTTGGGAGGCCTAGACAGGAGGATCTCTTGAGCCCAGGAGTTGGAGGCCGCAGTGAGCTATGATGGCATCACTGCATTCATTCCAGCCTGGGTGACAGAGGGAGACCCTGTCTCTTAAAAAAAAGAAAAGAAACAAAAGCTCCACAAGCCACTGTACATCATTTTGTTTTGAGGCCTTGCTTGAAAACTGAAAACAGACTTTGACTTTCAGCTACTTTCGGGACTGATTCCCAGTGAAGTCACTTCACTCATGTGCTGAACACCTGCTCTGTAACATGTCCTGTGTGAACTAGACTCTTTAGCTGGAATGATGAAAGCTGCATGACGTTAAACATGACGTTTCTGTCCCCCCATTTTCTCCTCTGTAAAATGGAAGTGATAATTCTTCAGAAAGCTGTTGTGAGAATTATTTAGAACAAGACTTATAAAAGTAGTCACAGTCAGCGCTTAATGATGGTGGCTCTAAGTATTGAGGTGTGGTGGACAGCTCACAGGTTCAGGGTAGCAAAGCTGCAGGGGGCACTCCAGGACCCAAAAGGGACCCACGTCCCCTGGAACGGGGCCAAACTCTCTCAGAGCTGCAGAGGTGTGTGTGTAGGGTGGGTCACTGCCTGCTACTCACAAGTAACCTCTCCTTGGGCAAGACCCAGCACAGCTGTTGGCACCCTCTCTCCTCCAGTCCCAGGGCCTTGGCTGCCCCCTAGGCTTGGGCTCTGCTGCCATCTCTTCCTCCTTCCCCATGCCACCCCCAAGCCCTGGAAACCCTCAAATCCCCGAATGTTGCTGAAATATCCCTGCTTTTCCTTGCGGAGGCACCTTTGCACGTTCTCATAGCTGGGCTAGAGGGCAGGCTAAGCCTGGGAGGGTACTTGCGGCTCCAGGGCACCCCAGCTCCCCAACCTCCCTCCAAGTCGCCAGGGCTGTTGGTCCCAGACCCCCAGCCCCGATCGGCCGCTCCCCAACCTCCCTCCAAGTCGCCAGGGCTGTTGGTCCCAGACCCCCAGCCCCGATCGGCCGCAGCCCCCACCTGGCGTCTTGGAGCCTGCGCCCCGCGGGCTGGTGCCGCGTCCTTGCGCGGACCCCGCGAGGCACCCTGGGAGATGTAGTTTCTCATGGCTCTCGGCAGGGCTCAGCCTGCCGGGCTGAGTTCCCTCTCACCGGATGGATGCGTCTCCGGCAGCCCCGCGCATCTGCGGATGCGCGACCCTCCAGGGCCAAACCCGTTGCCAAACCCGAGAGAGGCAGGGCAGTGGGCTAGCGCCGGGAGCACGCAGCATCCAGATGTAGGGCCTTGGACAAGTCCCAGAACCCACACTAAATTCCTTTCTTGTAGGATTGCTAGGGAGAGCAGCTATCTTGGTGCCAGGTACTGCTGGTGCTGTCCTTACTGCCAGGCAGAGTTGCCAAAGGCAATTCAGCCCCTAGAAGGGTGTGAGGGCCAGAATGGGAACCCAGTGGCCCCTCTTTCCCCCCAAACAGACCCCACCTCAGGTGTCTCTCCCTGGCCCACCCAATACCCCTTATTGCCTTCAAATGTCCACAAACACACTCTCCATCTACTCAGAAATATCTGATATTTATTTCCCAATATTTTGATAATTTTTTACAAATTGAATAAACAGAATAAAGGGGAGTATATGGGACCCCAGGCCTGGCCTTGGGCTCCCAATGAAAGGTGACAATATGAAAACATCTCCTCACTCACAACTTCTGGCCTGCTGCCCTGACCCCCTTAGCAGCCTTACCTAAGAGTAAGGTGGGGGCTTTCGGAGGATCTGGGGATCCCCCCTAGAGGGGACTTTGGGCATCCTGTTTCAGGCACTGAACTGGGTGAGATTTGGAGGGAGTGTGGGTCCGGATGTGGCACCGTCTGCACCTCTCCTGCTTGCAGGACAGCTGTTGTAGCTGTTTCCGAATGGCCCACAGCACCAGGTACACTTCCCGCAGCAACTCCGCCTCCGGCGTCTGCAACGGGGACTGGGTCATCATTTGGGAGGTAATGGATGCAGAACTCACAGATGACTATAAAAGAAAGAGAAGATGTGCACGTGTAAATAGCTGGGTCTAGGTTGAAACTACTGGTAGAACAACTTGCAGGTAAACAACAAAGGGCTCATCTAATTCCACCTCCTTCCTCAGGCCAGCTCAGACACCACCTCCTCCAGGAAGACTTCTCAGGCTGCACTGGATGTTGTCTCAACTTCTGTGTTTCCCTTGTCATACCACGTTTCATACACGATTTGTTCTGAGGACTCATCTGTTTTAGCCACTAGAATGCAAGCCCCTGGGAAACAGGGACCATGTGTGACCTGCCTTTGATCTCCACTCAGGGTTTCACGGAGAGTGTGTTAAAAGGAAGAAGGACAGAGGACAACCCGACTCTGTCTCCAGCTCGGAGCTCTCTCCTGACCTCCAGGCCTGTGTATCCCACTGCTTCCAGGACACCTCCATGCAAGTGTCCTATCAACATTACAACTCGTCTTTGTAATGCTAGCACTCTGGGAGGCCAAGGCGGGCGGATCGTTTGAGCTCAGGAGTTCAAGACCAGGCTGATCAAGAGCGAGACCCTGTCTCTATTAAAAAAAAAAAAAAATAGAAAAAAATTAGCTGGACAACTAAAAACATACAGAAAAAATTAGCCAGGCATGGTGGCGCATGCCTGTAGTCCCAGCTACTCGCGAGGCTGAGGCAGGAGGATCGCTTGAGCCCAGGAGTTTGAGGTTGCTGTGGGCTAGGCTGATGTCACGGCACTCTAGCCTGGGCAACAGAGTGAGACTCTGTCTCAAAAAAACAAAATAAAACAAAACAAAAAAACAACTCATCTTGCCCAACCCCCTAAACTTATCACCTCCACCCCGAAGTCCTCCTTCATTCTCCATCCTAGTGAATGTCTCCAGCCTGACTGACTCTGTCTCTCCCTCTCCTCCTTACCTCCATCCAATCTACCACCTGGCCCAACAATTCTACCTCCCAAATATGGCTCAAATCCATCAGAGGCATCTTGTTCTATCCGATGCCTCTGTCCCATTGGTCAATGGCCAGCATTCTCCCTGGGTCCAGAAGAGCATTCTTTCTTAGCCTGGACTACATCAGCCTCCCGCAGATCTTCCTGTCTCTCCTCTTGTCCCCTGGAAAACTCTCCCTCCACAGGGCAGCCAGATAAACCTTTTCTTATGATTAACACAGTAATACTTTATTCAAGAACAAAATAAGTTGATTTGGTAGTGACCTAGGTATTTCCTCTTTTTAAAATTAAACTTTTTATTTTGAGATCATCATAGATCAACATACAGTTGTAAGAAATTATAGAGATCCTGTGTATCCTTCATCCGATTTTACCACAATAGGAAAATTTTACAAAACTATATCATAGTCAGGACACTGACATTAATATTCATACAATCTGCTAATCTTTTTCGGATTTCCCCAGCTTTACTTGTCCTCATTGGGGTGTGTGTGGGTGTGTGCATTTAAAAAGTTTTGTCATATGTGTTGATTTGTGTATCCAACTACCAGAGTCCAGATTCAGAACATTTCCAGCATCACAAGGATCTCTCCTGCTGGCCTTCTATAACCACACATCCCCCCGCAGCCCCTGGCAACCATAAACCACTAATATATTCTCCATTTCTACAATTTTGTTATTTCAAGAATGGCATATAATTTAACTAGATGCATAGAGTATATCACCTTTTGAGATTGGTTTTCACTAGGTTCAATTCCCTCGAGTCACCCAAGTTGTTGCATATATCAATAGTTTGTCCCTTTTTATGGCTGAGTAGTATTCCAGGGTATGGATCCATCACAGTTTAACCATTCGCCCACTGAAGAACATTTGGGTTGATTGTGGCTATTATAAATAAAGCTGCTATGAACATTCACATATAGATTTTTGTGTGAACATAAAATTTCATTTATCTGAGATAAATGCCCAAGAGTACAACTGGTGGGTCATATGATAATTGCATATTCAGTTTTATAAGAAACTATCGTATTCTTTTCCAGAATGGTTGTACCATTTTACAATCCCACCAGCAATGTGTAAGTGCAGGTGAGATTTCTAAATCAAAATCTGATCATGCTACTCCTCTACTCACATGTCTTTAAGGGTTCCCACTGCTCTAGAGGTCAAAGCCAAATGCCACAACTTAAATATCCACTCTGCCTTGTATGAGCTGACCCTTGGCTCCAGGATCGCTCCCCTCTGACCCACATGCCTTGGGCCAGCTCTGCAAACACCTGCTATTCTTTCTTCATAGAACACTCCTCCCACTCCTTCCACCTTCCCCTAACAATCCCCTCAAGCCAAGCTAACTCCTTCGTGTCTCAGCTTCACCCTCTCTTCTGTTAGCAAGGCCTTGTCTGACTCCCCAGGTCTAGATGAGATGCCCTCCTTTGGGTTCCCACAGCCTCCTCGACCTCCCGTGTCACACCCAATGTGTGTGGATAATGAACCAACAGTGCCTTTCATCTTGTCTGTAGCCCCACGTCTGGAAATCTTGTTCACTGTTATATCCGCAGTTCCTGGCTCAGCACCTGTAACTCAGCAGCATGGGAGATGAGTCTTGAACAAGTGCATAGAGAGAGGAATGAGTCACTGGGGGTTGGGGAGGGGTCTTGGGAACCAGGGGGACAGTGCTGACCTTCCAGCTGCACATTCGCCAGCCGGTCTGTAGAGCAGAGACCATGAGCGTGGAAACGGACTGAACAGCCGTCTGGGGCAGCCAGAGCAGGGATCGGCCCTCACCACCCGGCTCCATCTTGGTCCCGTCTCTTGCCTTGGCCAACACGCAGGGCTCAGCCAGCCCAAGAGACACATCCATCCTGGGAAGCTTATCCTCTCTGCAGGACTCGACAAACTTCAAAGTCTCAACTGCCTTGGAAATCTTCTCCACCCCCTTCAATGCATGTTTCTTGGAGCCACAGTATTCCAAGACGGTTGGCCTAAATTTTGGTTTCCAGAAGAAAACCTAAGAACCAAGACAGAGAAGAGAGAATAGAGGGGCAGAAAAGTCCACAGAGAGGGCAGCACAAAAGGGACGGGGCAGTGAGCTCCACGGCCTCCTTCCCTTCAAGCCCCACCCCAGCTGCCCTATCCCTAGCCTTGCTTGGTGGTAGGGGGCTGCTGCAACCTACAGGTCAATGACCAGCACTCTCATCCCAGCACATCCCGGGGACAAGGCAGTCTCTGCAACTCACCCAGCAAGTAATCTTTTGCCAAGCCCGCCTAACCCATCGGAAGAATCTCATGACAGCAGCCATCTCTCCCGAAAGGACGAACCCAAAGTAGGGGGCAGAACCAGCATTTGGTACAGTGGGGGTGGAGGCTGGAGGTAAGGGTCGGGGAGGGGGACAGGCCACAGGCAGTGGCTGCCACCCAAGGGGTATCCTGGGAGCCGAGGGGTTTCACGCACAGCAGTGAAGAAAGGACAAAGAAACCCAGGGGGAAAGCCCACTCCAGCAACTCATCCCAGGCCTTTCCTCCCCTCCCTGGGATAGGGAGAGGAGTCAAAGTGGATAAGAACCTACAGTGAGGGAGAGTTCTAGCCCATTGTGAGAGCCTGCCTGGCCCGACCCCAACCCCCCCGAGGCCATCCCAGGACCCAGGGAGCCAATCCCTTCTCTCCCTGGCCCTTCCTCCCTCAGATGCAGGGAAAGGAAACTAACATGTGTCCAGTGCCTGGTGTGCGCCAGGCATTTTCCACGTATCATGTCGCGTCATTCTCACAGCGGTCCCTCAAGGTAGGTACCATGGTCAGGGCCACTTTACCAATGAGGAATCTGAGATTCAGAAAAACCGAAGAACTTGCCCAAGGTCATAAATCTAGGAAGCTTAAGGCAGAGAGTCCAACCCAGTTCAGCCTCCAACTAGTCCCTTCCGCTCCTCCCAAGGCCCTCCTGAGGCTGCCTCGGACGCTTTCTCCTCTTCCCCACTAGGTGGGGTCCTTCTCCCTTGCTGACTCTTCCGCCTGGGACCGGAGCCCAGGCTGCCAGGAGGGGCCAACTCACCCACAGGCCCATCTTCAGCCAGCTGAGGGTGGAAGCCACGGCAGCCGGCCAGGCCTGGCGAGGGCACCGTGTGCCCAGGGAGCCTGGCCCACGCCCAGCCCTGAGACAAGGGGCCCATTCAGGGCCCCCTGCCCCGCCCCCAAGCAGCCACCCGGATCCAGCCCGCAGAGGGGACACACTGGGAAGCTGGGGGTGGATCCTGCACAACCACCAAAGGCCTCATTGTTCCCCTCTCCCCCCAGCACGTGGGCAGACGCCCCCCCACCCCACTCCTCTGCCTGCCCCTTCCCAGGACCCGAAGTCCCGGCTCCTTTGCCTGCCTCTCTTAACCCTGCTGTCTCTACCGCGCTAAACCTCCCCAGTCCGGACAAGATCTCCAGGCAGCTCAAACTGCAGCACGGGCCCCCAGTCTAGACACAAGCGAGATGTGAGCCTCCAAATTCAAGTTTCTTCAGATTTTTTAATTATTATTATTACTTTAATAACAACCTGAATCCCAGAACTTCCAGATACTGTCCATACTCCCTCCCCTGGGCAGAGGAGAGGGGGCACTTTGAAGGAACAA
>RJWJ010047131.1:0-11084 GCA_004363605.1 Indri indri
CACACACACACACACACACACACACACACACACACACGAAGAATAGAGGGCGTGGTCTTCGGTGGGTGAAAGATTCTAACACACTTGTGGGAGGAGAACGGCGGATGAGCGTACGATGTACGATGCTGGAAGAGGCCTAGGCAGGAAACCAGAGACAACCCTCCTGGAGAAGCTCGGGGGCGCAGACGCAGAGACGGTGGGTTCCAAGGGCCCGGCAGTCCGGTGTTCATCACCAGGCAAAGAAGTCGGAGAGCTCTCCTCTAGCGCAATGGACCCCGTTGGGTGGGGACAAGCTAGCAATATAGGAATCCTGGCGTTTAGAGATCCCCAGCCAAGGGGCTGTCACCCAGCCGTGCACGCAGAGCTCCCATTGGCTTCCGCACCCAGGCCTAATGAGGAAACAAACCCACCTACAACAGCAGGGGAAACTTACACCAGCCACCTAGGAGCCATCCCAGGAAAGGCTAGTATCGTCAGACAAATGTGGACTCCAGGAGCATGAAAAAGTAAACGAACAAAAAAGTGAACCTGGAAAAATCACAAAACGTAAGTTAAACTGTCTAATTTATATCACCATGGAGAAGGTATTACGTCCATAATTACAAGAAGAGGACACTATGAAAAATACATAAAAACCTGTAATGAGCTAAAAGAAACAATATATAATGCCTTTTGTACCTTGTTGAAGGAATCTTTACCTGTTCCAAACTCAAAATACATTCTTTTATATTACAATTTAGGGCTGTTATTATTTTACCTCTCACATTAGAACATTAATTTTGCGTACCATGTGCGGTAGGGATGAATGCTTTCTCACATATGAATATAAAAGTGACCGAGTTCCAGTTACTGAAAGAACTCTCTTCCCCACTGCTCTGGGCCTTTGTCATAAATCTAAGTGTCCATGCATGTTTAAGTTTATTTCTGACTTTTATTTTACGTCTTTGATCTAATTGGCTTTTCTTGCAAGAATATCACACTGTCACTTTATAATAAGTCTTGATACATGGAGTGGAAATACTCCAGCTCTTCTTGTTCACTATCTCGAATGTTCCTATCTGCATCTCAATGTATATTTTGGAGTCAGTTTGTCACTTACAAAAAAAAAAAAAAAAAGCTTCCTGGGATTTTGATTGGGATTCCATTAAATCCATATAATATAGATCAATTTGGAGTAAACTGACATCTTTTTAAATTTTCCAGTCAATAAACATAGCATATCCCTACATTTGTTTAGTTCTTCTTTAAATTCTTTAGAAGTTTTCTGTGTAGAAGACTTTCGTGTTTTTCATTAGAATTATTCCTACAACTTTGATTTTTTAAAGCTGTTGTAAATAGTATAAATTTTTTAGTTTGGAATTTTTGCTGCTGAATAGAAATATAATTTATTTTTAACTACTTTCTATTTTGAAATAATTATAGATTCACAGGAGGTTGCAAAAATAGTAGAGGGGTCCCCTGTACCCATCTAGTCAGTTTTTTTAATTGGTAACATCTCACCTAATTATAATACAATACCAAAGTGGGAGAGTGACATTGGTACAATCCACAGAATTTACAGAGATTTCGTAGTTGCACACGCACTTACTTGTGTGTGCGGTGTGTGTGTATAGTTGTGTGAGTTTTGTTACATGTGTAGATTCATGTAACTACCACCACAATTAAGAAACAAGAACTGTGCCAGCACCATAAAGATGTCTCATGATCCTTTATGGTCACACCCACACCCCTCAGGACCCTGGCACACATTGTTCTGATTTCTATTTATGGAATTTTGTCATTTCAAAATTGTTAGATAAATGGAATCATAGAGTATGTAATCTTCTGAGACTAGCTTTTTTTCGCTTGTTGTACTGTCCCTGCGATCCATACAAGTTGTCGCGTGCGTCAATAGTCTTCCTTTTCATTGCTGATGAGCACTTCGTGGTACGCACCACAGTTCAACCATTCACCCACTGAAGGACATTTGGGTTGTTTCCTATTTTGGGCTATTATAAATCTCCTATGAACTTTCACATATGAGTTTTTTGTGTGTGTGTATGTTTTCTTAAGAAATTGCCAAACTATTTTCCAGAGTGGCTATAGCCACTTTACATTCCTACCAGGAATACGTGGGAGATCACTGTCTCCATATTCTCACCAGCACTTGATATTGTCATTATTTTGTATTTTAGTCCTAACAGATGTATAGTGATATCTCATTGTGGTTTTAATTTGTGTTTCCAAGTGACTAAAGATGTTGACCATCATTTCACGTGCTTATTTGCCATGCATTTATCTTCTTTGGTGAGATGACTCTTCATGTCTTTTGCCCATTTTCTAATTGGATGATAGGTGTTTTACTGTTCTTTTAAGTATTCTAGATATGAGTTCTGTGTCTGATATATAGTTTACAAATATTATCTCCCATTCTGAAGCTTGTATTCTCCATAAGAAGGTCCCTTGAAGAGCAAAAGTTTTTAGTGTTGACGAAGTTCAATTTATCAATTTTTTTAATAGATCGTGCTTTTGGTGTTATGTCTAAGAACTCTTCATCTAGCCCTAGGTCCCAGATTTTTTCCCATGTTTTCTTCTAAACGTGTTATTATATTATGTTTAACATACACATTCACAATACATTTTAAATTAAATTTTGTATAAGTAGCATGGTTGAGTTTGTTTTGACCTATGAATGTCCAGTTTCTCCAGCACCATTTGTTGAAAGAGGCTATTTTTCCTCCATTGCATTGTTTTTGCACATTTGTCAGAAACAGGTTGGGTGATTATAATTGTGTGATTCGATTTCTTGGTTCTCTATCCTGTTCCACTTATCTGTTCCTCTGTCAACACCACACTGTCTTGATGACTATAGATGTATACAAACTCTTAAAATTAGGCAGAGTGATACTTTCCACTTTATACTTTTTTTTCCCCAAACTGTTTTTACCTGTTCTAGGTCCTTTGCCTTTCCATATACATTTTATAATAAGCTTGTCTATATCCACAAAAACGTCTTGAGATTTTGATACAAAGCATTAAACCCATAAGGAAATTTGAGGAGAACTGACATCTTTACCACACTGATGCTCTCAACTCATGAACATGGTATATCTCTCATTTACTTAGACCTTCTTGATTTCTTTCATTAGCACTTGATGGTTTTCAGCATACATTCTCTATGGGAATTATCAGATTTACACCTAAATATTTCTATTTTTTTTTTGAGAGATTATAGATGGTATTGCTTTTATTTTGGATTCCATATGACTGCTAGTATATGGAGATACATTCGACTTTTGTTGTGTTGATCCTGTATGCTGTGACCTTGCTGATCTCATTTATTAGTTCTAGGAATTTTTTCATGATGAATCCAATTTAATTATTAGTTATAAGGCTATTCAAATGATCTATTTCCTACTTGGTGAGATTTTAGTAATTTGTGTTTTTCAAGGAATTGGTCCACTTTATCTAAAATGTTGAATTAATATGTGTGGAGTTTTTCTTAATATTCTCTTCTCATTATGTTACTTGCTGCTTGATCTATAGTGATATCTATCTATCTGTCTATCTATCTATCTATCTATTTATTTGAGACAGGATCTCCCTGTTTCCCAGGCTAGAATACAATAGAGTCATCACAGCTCACAGCAACCTCAAAAAACTCCTGGGCTTAAACAATCCTCCTGCCTCAGTCTCCTGAGTAGCTAGGATACAGGTGTGCACCACCCTGTTTATTTTTGATATTGGTAACTTGTATTATCTTTTGTTTTCAGTTTTGCTAAAGGCATGTCAATGTTATTGATCTTCTCAAAGCACCAGTTTTGTTGCATTGACTTTCCCTATTGTTTTCAATGTCATTGATTTCTTGTCTTATTTTTATTATTCTCTTTCTTTTGCTTGCTTTGGGTTTACTTTGTTCTTCTATTTATAGTTTCTTGAGGTAGCAACTTAGATCATTGATTTGAAATCTTTCTTCCTTATCAATGTAAGCATTTAGCGCTACAGGTTTCTCTCCCAGCACTGCTTTAACTGTGCTCCACATATTTAGATGTTTTGTATGTTCATTTTGATTTTGCTCAATGTATTTTTTTATGATAGTTAATTTTATTTGTTCAAGGGCTCAGATTGCAAGCATTATTAAATCAAGCATGGGCTTTGATTCTTTGAGCCCAAATTCATTTATTTAGGAAGATAAAAGCAAACTATGATCCATGTACATGGATAAAAACTAAAGGCTCAGGGTTAATCACATTGCAGTTTTTGAATTTCTACAGCCTAGAGCTCAGTAGTCACAGGTCTTTCAGGTCCTTCTGGATGTCCCACAGGACTTTTCTTGAGCTGAGCAACCTCATCATCCTTTAGCTTCTGGTTGATAACACTGGTTAATCCCCGAGCATTGAGGATACGTGGGAGGCTCAGGAAGACTTCATTCTCAATGCCATACATTCCCTTCACCATTGTTGATACTGGATGAATCCTCGATAGGTTTTTCAGCATGGATTCAATAAGATCAGCTACGCTTAATCCAATGGCCTAATTGGTATATCCTTTTAGCTTGATAACTTCATAGGCACTCTCAACCACCATCTTATGCACTTCTTTCCAATTTTCACTATCATTGTTCCCATTTCTGGATTCAATTCCTGGAGAGAAACACCTGCCACATTCACTCCACTCCACACAGCCACACTTGAGTCACCACGTTCTCCCAAAATCCATCCATGGCAGCTGCTGGGATGAATGTCAAGTTTTTCAGCCACGAGATAGCGAAATCTAGCAGAATCTAGATAACACCCACTTCCAATCACACAGTGCTTGGGTAATCCGCTTAGTTTCCAGGTAACATATGTAAGAATGTCCATTGGGTTGGAAACCACAATTATGATGCAATCAGGACTGTACTTGACGATCGGAAGAATAATGAACCTGAAGACATTAACATTTCTCTGCACCACATTGAGACTCTCCCCTTCTTGCTGACAGCCTGCAGTTACCACAACAATCTTAGAACTGGCGGTCACAGAGTAATTTTTATCTGCCACAATTTTAGATGTCTGAAGAAATAAGCTCCCATGCTGCAGATCTATCATTTCTCCTTTAAGTTTATCTTCCAAAACATCCACAAGAGCAAGTTCATCAGCCAGAGACTTTCCCAAAATGCTGATAGCACACGCCATACCAACTTGTCCAACACCCACTACAGTGATCTTATTGTTTGGGACCACTGCTGCTTCTTCTGCAACTGGTGCAATGAGTTTTTCCTTAAGAGTTGCCATTGTGCACAGAAGAGAGAAAGCTCTGGAGCCCGCTGTAATAGTTGTGCCTGCTCAATGTATTTTTTTAAAAAGTTTCTGTGGGACTCTGTCTTTGATTGCTGGATTATTTAGAAATGTTTTGTTTAATCTCCAAATGTTTTGAGATTTTTCTGTTCTCTTCTGTTATTGATTCTAGTTTGATTTTATCATGGTCAGAAAACATACTCTGTATGATTTCTTTTAAATTTGTTGAAATTAATTTTACAGTCCAGGATATGCTCTGTCTTGGTGAATGTTCCATGGGCATTTGATAAGATAGTGTGTCCAGCTGTTATTGGCTGGATTGCTCTATACATATTGATTAGATCTTATTGATTGATGATGTTTTGTTATTCTATATCCTTTTTGATTAACTAATCGATATTAGTTATATCAATTTCTGAGGTGGGGGGTGTTGAAATTCCCAACTGTAATTGTGGATTTGTCTATTTCTCTACTTTTTTCAGGTCTAGTATTTTGCTTCAGATATTTTGAGGCTCTAGATTTTCAGTGCAGATACACAATTGGGATCATTTGTCTTCCAGGTGGGGTGATCCATGTATCATTATGTAATGTGCTTAATCTTTGTCCCTAGTAACTCTGCTCTGAAGCCTATTTTATCTGATACTAACAAAATTAGTCCTTCTTTGATTAATATTTGCATTTATATCTTTTTCCATTCTTTTACTTTCAACCTGCCATTTTCATTGCATTTAAAGTGTTCTTTAAAACAGCATATACAGTTGACTCTTGAACAATATATGGGTTAAGGACGCCAAGCCCCACACAGTTGAAAATCACATAGAATGTTTGACTCCCCCAAAACTTATTGTAACTTCTAATAGCTTACTGTTGACCAAAGTCTTACCAATAACCTGAACAGTTGATTAACACATATTTTGTATGCTATGTGTAGCGTATGCTGTATTCTTAGGATAAAGTAACCTACAGAGAAGAAAATGGCAGAGATAGAATAGGTGAAGGAGGTGGAAGCAGGGGCAGGAGAGAGGGAGGCATATTTGGTGTAACTTTTATTGAAAAAAATCCATATACATGTGGACCCACACAGTTTAAATTTGTGTTGTTCAAGGGTCAACTGTAGTTGAGTCATGGTTTTTTATTCACTCTACCAATCCCTATCTTTTAATTGGTGCAACAAGATGATTTGCATGTAAGGTAGTCATTGATGTTAGGGCTTTTGTTTGTCATTTTATTACTCAGTGTTTGTGTTCCCTGTTTCTCATTCCTGTTTCTCTTTTGTCTTTATGTGGGTTACCGGTTTTGTTTCTTTGTTTTTTAGGATTCTATCTTTCTTGACTTATTTATAGTGTTTTGAGGGTATTGCTTTGTATTGTTTTCTTAGTGGTTGTTCTGGTTTGTGAGAAGGTTTTTAACTAAAAATTCAATTTATTTAGTGGATGTAGGACAATTCGGGTTATATTCCTTCCTGTGTATTGGTAGTTTTTGTCTTTCAAAAAATTGGTCCACCTCATCTAAGTTGTAAAATTTATGGTCATATATTTTGGTTCTAGGACTCCCTTATTATGCTTCTAATGTCCACAAGGTCTGTAGTGATACCCCCCTCTCCATTTCTTGACATTGGTAATTTGTGTCTTCTCTCTTTTTTTCTTGGTCAGTGCAGTTAGAAGTCTATCAATTTTATTAATTTTTTCCCAAGAAACCAGCTGTTTATTTTTTCCTATTCTTTTGCTGTTTCCATTTCACTGATTTCTGTTTCTATCATTATTTCTTTCCTTTTGCATGCTTTCAGTTTAATTTGCTGTAATATTTCTAGTTCAACTGAGTGGAGGAAACTTTTTTCTAATATAAGCATTAATACTATACAATTTTTTCCTCTAAACATTGTTTTAGCAATACCCACTTGTGATAAAAATTTTCAGTAAGATAGGAATAGAGAAAAACTAATTAAACTTGATGAAGAATATCTACAAAAAAACACTACTAACAGTATCATACTTAATGGTGAAAGGCTGAATGCTTTCCCCTAAGATTAGGGGTAAGGCAGGATATCCACTCTCACTTCTCTTATTCAACATAGTAGTAAAATTCTAACCTCTGCAATAAGGCTGTAAAAAGAAATAAAAGGCATACAGATTCAAAAGGAACAAATAAAACTGTCCCTATTTGCAGATGGCATAGTGGTCTACATAGAAACCGCAATGAATCTACACTAAAATTTCCTGGAAGTAGTGAGTCCAGAAAGGTTGCAAGATTTAAAAACAACAACAACAACAAAAAACGTTGCAGGTTATAAGATAAACACACAATTATTAATCACATTTCCATATACAAAAAATAAATATGTGGAACCCCAAATTAAAAGCACAATAGTATTAACAACGAGATACTACCACACATCTATTGAAATGGCTAAAATCCAAAACTTTGACAAGACCGAATGCTGATGAGGACACAGAGCAACAAGAACTTTCATTCATTGTAGGTGAGAATGCAAAATGGTGTCCCCACTTTGGAAAATAGTTTGGTGGGTTTTTTTTCTTTTCTTTTTTTACTAAAACTAAACATACCCTTACCATACAATCCAGCAATCGCGCTCCTTGGTATTCACTTAAAGGAGTTGAAAACGTGTCCATACAAAAATCCACACACACAAATGTTCATAGCTGCTTTATTCATAATTGCCAAAAATTGGAAACAATCCAATTGTCCTTCAAGAGAGGAATGGATAAAGAATTTGTGGTACATCCATACAACGGAATATTACTCGTCAATAAAAAGAAATGAGCTGTGAAGGGCCAGTGACACAATGGATAATGTGTCTGACTACAGATGAGAAGAAATGAGCTATCAAGCCACAAAAAGACATGCAGGAACCTGAAATTGCTAAGAAAAGGAAGCCACTCTGAAAAGACTACAACTTGTATGATTTCAAGTCTATGACACTCTGGAAAAGGCAAAAGCATATACAGTAAAAAGATCAATGGGAGGAAGGAGTTCAGGGGTGTCAGGCAACCCAAATTTTTAACTGCTTTGCACATGTCTGTGAATGACCGTGAAAGCACCACAAGTATTGATTTCTAAGTTACAAATACGTTTTAGCACATAGGCAACTTCACAAATGTGGAATCAGTGGATACTGAGGATAGACTATAATCTATCTTTTTCTTCTAGATACTTTTTTTTTTTGAGACAGAGTCTCAATCTGTTGCCCGGGCTAGAGTGCCGTGGCGTCAGCCTAGCTCACAGCAACCTCAAAGTCCTGGGCTCAAGCAATCCTTCTGCCTCAGCCTCCCGAGTAGCTGGAACTACAGGCATGTGTCACCATGCCCGGCTAATTTTTTCTATATATTTTTAGTTGTCCAGCTAATTTCTTTCTATTTTTTCAGCAGAGATGGGGTCTCGCTCTTGCTCAGGCTGGTCTCGAACTCTTGAGCTCAAACGATCCACCCGCCTCGGCCTCCCAGAGTGCTAGGATAACAGGCGTGAGCCACCGCGCCCGGCCTCTTCTAGCTACTTTTAAGATTTTTCTCTTTATCTGATTTTCAGCAGGTTTTTAATGATGTTCCGACGTGTTCTTCCTTGTTTATCCTCCTACTTGGGGATTAAAGAACTTCTTGAATTTGTCGCTTAATGTCTTTTATTAATTTAGAAAAATCACTGCCCGAAATCTCTTCAAATAGAGCTTCTGCCCCATTTGCATTTTCCTTTTCTTCTGGGACTTCAGTTTCCACAAATGTTAGATTTTTGGAGTATGTCCTGTGTGTCCTTTATGCTCTTTTCTGTATTTTCCATTCTTCATTTCTGTGATTCATTCTGGATATTTTCTATTGACCTATCTTCCAGCTCACTAATCCTCTATTTTGCTGTATCTAACCTACTGTTAACTCCATCTGTGGGGTTCGCTTTTTAAATTTTTTATTTGTAGTTATTTTATTTTTAAAATGAAAATGTTTTTATTTTTAATTTATAACCTTAAACATTTTTAAGTGTTCAATAGTGCTAAGTACTTTCACATTGTAGTGCAACCAATCTCCAGAACTCTTTTCATTTTCTAAAACTGAAACTCTATAACCATTAGCCAACTCCCCATTCTCTCCTACCCCAGCTCCTGATAGCCGTCACTCTACTTTCTGCCTTTATGAATTTGACTACATTGGGTATAAGTGAAATCATACATTAGTTGTCTTTTTGTAACTGGTTTATTTAACTTACTGTAATGTCCTTAAGATTCATCTATGTTGTAACATGTGCCAGAATTTCCTTCCTTTTTAAGGTTGCATAATATTCCATTGTATGGATCTACTCCATTTTGTTTATTCATTCATCCGTTGATGGACACTTGGGCTGCTTCCACCTTTTGGCTATTGTGAATAATGCTTCCAAGAACATGGGTGTACAAATACCTCTTTGAGATCTTGCTTTCAGTCCTTTTGGGTATATACCCAGAAGTGGAATTGCTGGATCATATGCTAATTAGGTGCTTAATTTTTAAAAGAACCACCACGCTGTTTTCTTTAGTGGCTGAACTGTTTTACATTCCCACCAACAGGGCACAAGTGTTCTAGTTTCTCCATATCCTTGCCAAAATGTGTTATTTTCTATTTTGCTGGTTTTAATAATGGCCATCCTATTGAGTGCAAAGTGCTATTTCATTGTGGCTATGACTTTCATTTCCATAACGACTAGTGATGTCGAACATCTTTTCCTGTGCTTTTTTGGACATTTGTGTAACTTATTTGCAGAAATACCTATTCAAGTCCATGGCCCATCTTTTAGTCAGGTTGTTTGTTTTCTGTAGTTGAGTTATAAAAGTTCTTTGTATAGTCTGGATAATAACCCCTTATCAGATAAATGATTTTCAAATATTTTCTTCCATTCTGTGGGTTGTCTTTTCACATCCATGAAGTTTTTAACAGTAGTTTCTATTATTAAATTTCCATTTGATTCTATTTCATTGATTTCAATTCTCTGCAAAAATTTTCAATCTTTTTTTTTTAACATTTTATTAAATGATCCAATGCAACTGCAATATCTGCATCATCTGTAGGTTTCTTTCTATAATATTTTTGTACTGGCTTATTTTTGCCATTCCTTGGGATGGCACGATAATATTTTATTGCATGCTGGACATTGTGTATGAAAAATTATAGACAAAACTTGAGGTTCACTATGTTATCTTCTTCCACAGAGAACCTATTTTGCCTTCTGGCAGGCAGTTAGGGTAGGGTTGGATCACCTTGCCCAGCCTGAGATTGAGTTGATTCAAAGTTGGGTTTTAATTTGGGGGATGGGCTAGTCTTTTGCTGGTTTACCCTCAATTCTAGGGTGCACCCCATTCATGATACTAATAGGAAGCCTGGGATGTTCACCACAGCTCTCCTTCTTAGTGGGCTACTAACTAAAAGTTTTGCTTCCCCGGACTTATGAGACTACCAAAAGCTCCACTTCATTCCCCAGCTTCTTAAATCCATGCTGCTTATGCATCAGCAGTTGTCTGAGGAAAAAAGTGGAACAAAGCTTTGGTTCACCTCAATTGGCTTCTCTTTCCCTGAGCTCTTAGACTGTTAAGTCTTGGCTTCCCTGGTATCCCTGACATCTACATTTTGTCTCCTCAGTTACTATGAGACTGCTGAAGGCTGAAGTTCCCAGCCTATTAGCTGCTATTTTCTGCTAATTTTAGCAAACCTCTCAAGGGCAAAAGCACTACAGAATATTGGCTCACTTCTGTGCCTGTCCTCTCTAGCATCATGGCCCTTTAAGTCCTATTTGCATGAATAGCTCTCCAATGCTTTCGAATAAGGGTGTGTGTGTGTGTGTGTGTGTGTGTGT
>RJWJ010047132.1:0-11092 GCA_004363605.1 Indri indri
GCTTCAAACCCACTCGGATCATCTATTATCGTGGAGGGGTATCTGAGGGACAAATGAAACAGGTACTCTCATTATCCCATTGTTGTCCTTTGGGGCTTCTAGGAATCTGATGGAGATTCCTCCCATCTGCCACTCTGGGTAGATTGGAGAGATACTAGGCAAATTCTCAATTAAACATAATTCCATTTCTATCTCCTAGGTAGCTTGGCCAGAACTAATAGCAATTCGAAAGGCATGTATTAGCTTGGAAGAAGATTACCGGCCAGGAATAACATATATTGTGGTGCAAAAAAGACATCACACACGACTCTTCTGTGCAGATAAAACAGAAAGGGTAAGAAGACATAGAATAAGCTTCGTTGGCAGGTTGCAGTGGCTCATGCCTGTAATCCTAGCGCTCTGGGAGGCCAAGGTGGGAGGATTGCTTGAGGCCAGGAGTCAGAGACCAGCCTGAGCAAGAGCGAAACCCGTCTCTACTAAAAATAGAAAAAATTAGCTGGGCATGGTTGCACATGCCTGTAGTCCCAGCTACTCAGGAGGCTGAGGCATCAGGATCACTTGAGTCCAGGAGTTTGAAGTTGTTGTGAGCTATGATGATGCCACTGCACTCTAGCCAGGCCACAGGGAGAGACCATGTCTCAAAAATAATAAGCTTCATTATCTAAGGCTGTGGCAAGTGATACAGAGACATGTATATACACTTTTTATACTTTTTTTCCCCAAAAGCCGAAGTACCTAGTAATAATTTAATAAATATACTAACTGCAATTGAGCTTAGATGAATAATTCTGAATGATACAAGTTGCATGACTAAATATTTCTCTTGTGTGGCAATTGTTTCTAGAGTTGTTTTTTTTCTGGGGGGAGGGGTTAGAAGCATGCCAGGTACATCTGTTTGGACTTTATTGCCATTTGTTACTTTTTGCTGCCAGTGCCTGAGCCACAGTTCTAGCGTATAAAGAAGAATTTCTCTTCCAAATGATTTTATATCAGTGCAGGGGATTCTTAGGGCAGAAATATTGAACGTTTATGGTGTCACACTTACTAACCATAGGCAAATTACTTAATTTCTCTAAGCTGTAATATTCTCATCTGTAAATATGGTTAAGAACAATACCTACTTTATGGGATGTTGTAAGGATTGAATGAATAAATGAATGTTAAGTTGGGGTATAATTCCCAACATTTGATAAAAGGCATTTTATACTCCCTATAATTGGATATTTATGTGTAAACTAGTAAGCTACAGGTATATAATATAGGTTGAGCATCCCTAATCTGAAATGCTAATGCTCTAAAATCTGAAACTTTGTGAGTGTTCACATGATGCCACAAGTAGAAAATTCCACACCTGACCTGATGTGAGAGGTTGCAGTCACAATGCAGATCAAACTTTGTTTCATGCACAAAAGTCTTTAAAATATTGTATAAAAGTACTTTTAGGTTATGTGTAAATAAGGTGTATATGAAATATAAATGAATTTCCTTGTTGAGACTTGGGTCCCATCCCTAAGGTATTTCATTATGCATGTGCAAATATTTCAAAACCTGAAAAAATTCTAAATCCGAAACACTTCTGGTCCCAAGAATTTCAGATAAAGGACAGTCAACCTGTATTGGATAACTTTGCTTCTTTGATATTTTTTATGACATTACTTCATCTTGTCCAGGCCCTCCCGGTTCCACCCCCTGGGAGGCCAGATCTTTCTTTTGCCTAATCATGCAATCTTGTCAGCTACTCCCATTATTTTCTGGTAGTACACCCTTAGTTTTTTGTCTCTAATCCAAGAAATCCAAAAAGGAACTGTTTTCTCTTTTGTTTTTTGAATCATTCAAGAACTAAGGGTCTCTTCGCCTTGGGTCCCAGGTGCACCAATCAGTTTAGATTAAAAGTGCTGTCTTGTAAACTGCCCAAACCCTGACTCAGTAGTACTTCTTAGACTGTGTCTAATACAAAGTCTCTGAATTCTTGCCTGAGCTCTGGACACAAAACATCTTGGCACCCCTCCTTAACTGCTATTGTCACCTCTGTACTCCTATGTCAACTTGTTATCCATGTAGATTTAGGACCTGGATTATCTTTCTAAGCTATCTATTAAGCTATTATTAAGCCATCTCGCAGTTTTATTCTTTACCATCCAGTGTCACTACTAACCTTTCAAGGTTGACAGTCCCAGTTCTTGGTCTATGTTGTGCCCCAACACTTACCAACATCTTCAATTCTCTGAACATGCGTCTTGTCAATGGATCAGTCCACTTGCCCATTTCCTTTGCCTCTACTCCTAGAAGGATAGGAATTGATGGAGGAAAGAATGGTTTGTTTAATAATGAACCATATTACAAATTCATGATAGCAAATCTCATCCACACCTTGGATATTGCAATTTTTTCATTTATCTTATTCCCCATAGCATCTGTTTCAAACCTTTATACTCTTCTCAACTCCCCTACCCTATCCATAATGCCTTCATTGCCAACAAAGTCCTACCATATATTTCCCCAAGAAAACAAGATTTAGAAGGCATGAATTTTCTCAGCTGCCTCTTCTCTGCTTTCAAACGTAGTTACATTTTGTGTTTTCTTATCTCCTTCATCACATCTTACTTAGGGTAATCTCTCCACCTATGCTTTCTTTTCTGCCACCTATCTTATTTTATTTTATTCTTTTGAGACAGAGTCTTGCTCTGTCGCCCGGGCTAGAGTGCAGTGGCGTCATCACGGCTCACTGCAACCTCAAACTCCTGGGCCCAGGTGATCCTCCTGCCTCAGCCTTCCAGAGTGCTAAGATTACAGGTGTAGTCTTCAGATATCTACCACACACTAGGGAAAAAAAAAAAAAGATTACAGGTGTGAGGTGCCGTGCCTGGCCCCACCTATGCTTTTGATCCTAATCCTTTCTACCTTCTCTAGAGGCTCACTTCGTTAATTACCCATTATTTCTCAAATTCAATCTTTCTCATTCTGTTGCCTCCTTTTCACCCTCCAAAGTTGCTTACATCTTCTTTAGTCCCCCCAATAAAGTTCCTTTCACTCTGCTTCACTCCTAGTCTACCCGCTGTCTTATCTTTTCTTCCTTTCATGACAAACTTTTAGGAAAACAATCACTTGACTTTCCATCTGTACCTTCTCACATCATACTTCAATTTTCTGTAGGCTGACTTCAATTTCAGCGCCTCCACTGAAGTTGTTCTCTCCATGACTTGCTCATTTCGAATCCAGAGACACCCTGTCAGATTCCCACACTGACCTGATTGCAGCACTTAAGACAATCAAATGCCTTCTGTGGCCTTAGCAATATGACTTTCCAGGTTTACCACCCACTTCTATAATCAGACTTTTTTGACTCTTCCTTCTCCTTCTGTCTGTTAAACACTGATGTTTCCTGGGATTTCATCCTTCCCCCTCCTCTCATCTCAATTTCAACTCTCTCTTTAGTATCATCCACTTTTCTTGGCTCACTTATTTATTTGTTAATAGATTCCTAGATCCACATTTCCAGCCCCAAGGCATGGTATGCAGCTCCTGATCTGAGCTTCCAATTATCTACCAGAAATATATATTTATTTAGATGCTCTGTAGGCATTGTACTAGTCAAGATAGGCTAGGCTGCACTGTGGTAACAATAATAACAAAAAAACTCCAAATCTTGGAGGCTTACGAAGACTTATTTCTTGCTCACATTATACATTCATTGTGGCTCTGCTGCAGCTGTGACCCTGCTGTCCTCCCTTTGGAACCTAGGCCGACAGAGAAGCATCTCTCTGGAACGTCACCAGTCACTGTGGCAGAGGGGGAGAAAAGATACACGACAAGCCATGTGCTGGCTCTTAAAGCTTCTGCCGAGAATTAACACATTTCAGACCACATTTTATCAGCCACAGCAAGTCATGTGGCCACTTCTGAGATAACTGGGTGGAGATGTATAATCCTTTTATAGTTGGCACCAGTGATACAATCTACCACAGGCATTTCAAACAAAACACGTCTAAACCTTCTACTTAGTGTTTTATCCCCATCCAAAACCTATTCCTCCCCCAGTTTTCCTTTTATTCTAATACTCGGCATCACTGTATATTAAGTCAGTCAAGCTAAAAAACTTTGGAGTTGTCTTTCAATTCTTCTCCTCCCTTCCTGTCCCCCCCACATCCAGTTGATCAAATAGTCTCTGTGTTCTGCCCTGAACTGTCTCTCGTCTCAGTTCGTCCTCTTGTGTGTTCCCGCTGCTCTAAGCAGAGCTCTTCTGTGTTGCACGAGACTCCTAGCAGTCTTCCTGTCTCCACCGCTCCTTCACAAGTGCATCCTCCACCCTACTGTGAAAACACAGATCTTATTGTGCCTCTCCACCGCTCAAAAATCTTCAAGTATTCCCCATCGCTTACAAATGCTTTCCTGCGGTGGTCACTGTTTTCCCAAGGTGGCCAAGTCAACATTTTTGTTTTATCTTTCACTATGACCTCATAAATGTTCCATTTCCCATATCCATTGTGCATTCTTATCTCTGGACTGAGTACATCCATCCCGCCCTTTTTCCCCATTATTTTTATCGGGGTAGAATACAGATACGGTAAAATTCACCCAAATTTTTAGTGTATAGTTTTACTTTAGTGTATGGTTTTGACAAATGCATATAGTTCTGTAACCACCATCACAATACAAATATACAATAAAAATATCCCCCTCAGTATCCATGGGGGATTGGTTCCAGGACCCCCTGCGCATACCAAAATCCAAAGGGGCTCAAGTCCCTGATATAAAATGGCATAGGCCGGGTATGGTAGCTCTTGCCTGTAGTCCCAGCTACGTGGGAGGCTGAGGCTGGAGGATCATGTGAGCCTAAGAGTTCAAGGCTACAGTGAGCTATGATTGTGCCACTGTACTCCAGCCTGGGCAACAGAGCAAGACTTCATCTTTAAAAAACAAAATATGACTGGTCGAGGTGGCTCACGACTGTAATGTTAGCACTCTGGGAGGCCGAGGTCAGGAGTTCGAGAACAGCCTGAGCAAAAGTGAGACCCTGTCTCTACTAAAAATAGAAAAAATTAGCTGGGTGCAATAGTGCTCACCTGTAGTCCCAGCTACTTGGGAGGCTGAGGCAGGAGGATCGCTTGAGCCCAGGAGTTTGAGGTTGCTGTGAGCTAGGCTGATGCCACAGCACTCTAGCTTGGGTGACAGAGTGAGACTCTGTCTCAAAAAACAGAATAAAATAAAATGGAGTATTATTTGCATATAACCTATGCATATCTTCCCATACACTTTAAAACATCTCTAGATTGTTTATAATACCTAATACAATGTAAATGCTATGTAAATAGTTGATATACTATATTTTTTATTTGTATTATTATTTTGCTGTATTTTTTCTGAACATTTTCTTTCTTTTTTCCAGATTAAAATTAAATTGTTAAACATGTTAACAATTTCCTATATTTGTCATCTTTTTTAATTTTTAAAAATTTTCCATTTATTTTTAATTGACACATAATAATCGTGCATATTTATGGGGTAATGGTGAGTTATGAAACAATGTATAGTGATTAAAACAGGGTAATTAGCATATCATCCCCTTTTTTTCAAATACCTGCAGTTGATTCCCTGGATCGGGAACCCACAGGTACTGAGGTTCGACTGTGTAATGATCCCATCACACCAAAAAATTCTCACATGCCCTTTTACAGTCAGCCTTTCCCTTCCCGCCAGCCCCTGGCAACCACTGACATGTATTCTGTCCCTATAGTTTTTCCTTTACCAGAATGTCATATAAATAGAATCATATAGCCTTTGAGTCTAGCTTCTTTTCCTTAGAATAAAGCATTTGAAATTCATCTAAGTTATTGTGTATATCAGTAATTTGTTTCTTTTTATCTCTGAGTACTATTTCATGATACGGATGAGCCACAGTTTGCTTATCCATTCCTGAGTTTAGGGATATTTGAAGTGTTTCCAGTTTTTATCACCCTTCCCTTTTTAACTCCTATTGATTATCCTGTAAGGCTGTGGTCCCCAACCCCTGGGCTGCCAACCAGTACCAGTCCGTGGCCTGTTAGGAACCGGGCCGCATCTTCATCATGTATTTACAGTCGCTCCCCATCGTGCTCGCATCAACGCATAAGCTCCGCCTCCTCTCAGATCAGCTGGCGACATTAGATTCTCATAGGAGCATGAATCCTACTGTAAACCGCGCATGCGAGGGATCTAGGTTACACACTCCTTGTGAGAATCTAATGCCTGATGATCTAAGGTGGAGCTGAGGTGGTGATGCTAGCGCTGGGGAGTGGCTGCGAATAGAGATTATCATTAGCAGAGAGGTTCGACTGCACAATAAATGTAATGTGCTTGAATAATCCTGAAACCATCCCCCAGCTCCACGGTCCGTGGAAAAATTCTTCCGTGAAACTGGTCCCTGGTGCCAAAAAGGTTGGGGAACGCTGCTATAAGGTATGGCTCAACTATTTCCTCCCCACCAGCTTTTCCCAGTGCCTTCCATATGCCCTTAGCACATCATTACACTTCATTGTATGTGGTTTTCATGAAGGCAGGAAAGCAAATTCGTTAGTTCTCTCTGTGCCTCTGGCTCTCATCCGTAGCATCTGCTGCAGAGTCTAGCACATACATGGGTGTTCAAGTAATAATTGTTGATATTGAGCATGCCTGGATTCCTTTTCACCTCGAGGGTACCACCACTTTAGGCTATTATCTGTAGAACTGGAGGGTTGTTTTTTTTTTAAGGGTCAAATAAGTTTGGGATATGCTGTATTCTCTATCTCTTAAAGATTATACATGACTAAATAAAGGTTCTGAGAAGTCATACAGTAGAAAAAACATTTTAGCCTTGGTTTAATCCAGTGTTTCTCAAAATTTTTTGACCATAGAATACCTAAACATATCCTGCAAAACTAACATCCCTGAAGAACATACTTAGGAGGAAAAATGCTAGAATCATTATAACTCAATTACATTTCCTCTGGTCCAGCTAGGAACTCAAGTTCGCATGTGAATTTGATGAAAGGAGATTTTTCTATACTTATACAGTTATTATATGCATTGGTGTATGATCTTCAGCTAAAGGTAACGATAGTTAGAATGGAATCAAATAAACTCCCATCAAATTTTTGCCTATATGCTAAATAAACTTCTTCATATTGAACCTTGCCGTACAGCAGAAAAGGGTAACCCAATAGCAAGATTTAATTCCTTTCCTTGTAAATGCATTTCTGAAGTTCCCTTTTTTGCTTTTCTAGAAGTTTTGCTGTAGAGTTCTGGCTTAGAATTTTAACAGTGTAAGGGATCATTACTTAATTGTATAGATGATTAGATTGAAGTGCAAAGATACTATGCTTTGTTCAAGGTATATAGTTGCAAGCCTAGGCCTAGATCAGAAACTGGTTTCTGAATTCCCACTTCAATGCCCTTTTCCTGATAACCATTTGACAGTAACTTCTTTTATTAATAAAGTATTAGTTTTGTCGAACCTGGTAAACCAGTTCAAAGATTCCTTCATCTTAACTTTTACTGAAAGTTGTGGATTTTTTTTTCCTCCAAGTAAGGAATAAACCTGATTTTCTCTCAGTAAGCTTATCCATCTTAAATGTTAATTTTTCCCCCTCTGTGAACATGGCAGAATGTGCTATGTAAGTAGATAATATTGTCGCGCAAAGTCACAGATAAAATAATTCTTTGTCTGGATTCCCCTAGAGAGACTCCTGGAGTATGTTTGTCTGAGAAAATACTTTAGGTCGAAATGGTTGGGCTAAGGGAAAGTTACAGGGAATTCAACATTTGGAATGCAAGTGGTTTTCAAGAATTCACTTAGGAGCTGTTTACTAACTTGTTACCAATTCACACACAAAAGAAAAAATGGCCTCAGCACAATTTGGCACTTTAAGGACTAATTACTTTTTTTTTTCCTTTGGTAGGTGGGGAAAAGTGGCAATGTACCAGCAGGCACTACAGTGGATAGTACCATCACACATCCCTCTGAGTTTGACTTTTACCTCTGTAGTCATGCAGGAATTCAGGTAATTTGGAAGCTGATCTAGATCTTTGACTTGATAGGGAGATATTTGCAAATTCAACAACTAGCTTGAGTAGACTTGTTATTAAACAATGTACTTAACTTTGTTAATGCTTGTATCCTGGAACTGTTGTAATCTTTTGGTCTGGGTATCTGCTTGTAGGTGTGCTAGGCAGAAATACTTCAGAGTTTAAGGAGTAGGTTTCAATTCTTCTCTCCCCTCAGGTAGTCAATCCATGTTGGACATGCATTAATCATAAAACTCTCTCTCCAGGGAACCAGCCGTCCTTCACATTACCAGGTCTTGTGGGATGACAACTGCTTCACTGCAGATGAGCTGCAGCTACTGACTTACCAGCTGTGTCATACCTATGTGAGGTGCACACGCTCAGTCTCTATTCCAGCCCCTGCATACTATGCCCGGCTTGTAGCATTTAGGGCAAGGTATCATCTGGTGGATAAAGATCATGACAGGCAAGTTTCTCAGGCACAATAAAATCTCCTTCTATTTTAGCAGCATGTTAAAAAAAAAAAGAGCTACAGAAAACTTTTTTAAGGATTTAAACTTTCTTTTAGGGTTTAAATTGCAAGGCACAAATAAAAATGCACATGCCTTTGAGATCTTATAAGGTGACTTTTGGTCCGAGAAGTGCTCAGGCTTGTTTATACTTGTATTGTGTCTCTAAAGGAGTCTAATTTGGAGCTGCCTGTGGTTTTCGCATAGAGCCAAATCATTTCAGTTCTGTTCAGGTCCTGGGTAGCTTCAAAAGGTGGACAGCTCATCTCCCTGGCTCCAGTCAAAGCAGTCTCAGGCCTGCGGATTCCACTTCATGCAAGGGAGAAGTCCTGATCAGTTTACTTTGCTTTCAGTACAATCTGGAAAATACACCTCTGTGAATAGGGATGTGTGTGTGTGGGAGGGGGGCCAGACCATTCTCACCCCCAAATAGGGGTCTCAGGAGAATCAGAGAATCAGACATTTTAACCTGTTACTGAGCTACTATTAAATAGCTAAACAAGCTCTCTGCATTAATTTTCTTTTCCAAATGACCATCTGTGAAGTGTAGCAATTTCTGGGCTCTTGCCCAAGTCTGAATTCAGCTGCTAACTAGTAGACATTCCACTGCAAGTCTATTTCTGTAAGAGTTGAAAATACACTATTATGGAAAATGCCCAGCTGTGGCTTTGTACATTCCATTCTGTAATAATGTACTTTCTTTCATTCAACATATTTATCGAGTATTGACTGTGTGCCCATTGCTGTGTTATAAGAAGAGCAGGATGTGTTTCTTGACCATAGGGATTTTGTGTTTTAGTATAGGAGACAATACAGGCAAATATACAACTGACAACCAGCCCAAATCAGTATAAGTAAAAGTGCATTGGGACATCAGAGGAAAGGCCATTAGAGAAGATTTCATAGTTGGACGGGTAGCATTTCACTCTACAAAGAAAAGAAAAGAATTTTCCAGGCAGAGAGAACAATGGACAAAAAGGAAAGAAAGCAAGTGACATGTTTGTACAACAGCAAGTTTTCTTTGGCTGGAGCATATTAAAGGGGAACAGCGGGCATGAGGCTGGAAAAGTGTGTTGGAGCAAAATTGTCTTTGTTAAATGTAAAAAGTTATTCCTGGGGTAGAATAGACAGGACTCAATAGTTAATTGGGTATAAGGGGCAGAGGAAAGGATGAAGTAAAAGATGGCTAGGATATTGAGCCTAGATAATGAGAATAATAATCACTTAAGGAGAGAAGTCAGAAGAGGGATGGAGATTTACAATTTCCCAAACCCTTGATATCATATGGTATCTTTAAGAGGTGTGTTTAGAAGTTGTTGTTGTTACCCCAAAAGATGAAAGTTCGGAGGAGTTGTTACTTGTCCAAGGTTGTATAGCTAGTGAGGGGAAAGCAAGAAGAGACTGGCAGCACAGTAGCATTTTCTGGGTATCCACTATGTTCCAGCACTGTGATAGGTACATAGATTCATTCATTCAATAAATTATCACTGGGACTCTATTGTCTTATGTGCTAAGCACTAGGGATACGGTGGTGAGTAAGATGGGCAAAGTTGCCGCTTTCATGGAGTTTATATCCCAGTGAGGAAATCAATAATTGCCCAATTAATAATTTAATTTCAGTTGTGTTTAGTACCGTAAAAGAAAACTATAGGATTCTGTGCAAGCATGTTCCAGGAGGCCCAGACCCGGACTTTGGAAGCAAGGAAGATTTCTATGGGGAAAATGACATTTGACTGAGGTCTGAAGGACAAGTAGATAGTACAGATTAACCGGACATAATGGGCAGTGGAAGACCTTATATAGGTACTGTTACGGATTTGGGTCTTTGCAGGCATTATTTTGTCCAATTCTTGCAACAGCCCATTAAATAAATTATATTGCATTTCTCAGTTGAGCAAACTGATGTTTAGAGACATAACAAATTATTTAAGGAGCCAAAGCTTGAGCCTAGTATTTTCTTGGATCCAGTACTGTTTGTGCTATTTGAAACGTGAAGTTTGAAGCGGTCTTCTGTTACACCTGGCTTTTTTGCTTTACTTTCTTTACAGTGCGGAAGGCAGTCATGTATCAGGACAGAGCAACGGCCGGGATCCTCAGGCCTTGGCTAAGGCTGTGCAGATTCACCATGATACCCAGCACACGATGTATTTTGCCTGAGAGTCTCAGAAAAAGAACTCAACCGATTTGGCACCCCATGCAGCCTCAAAATGTTTCAAATGCCTACCGCCTCCAGATAGAGCCAAGTTGGCTTCAGGTGGTCTTCTACCAGCAGCTCGGAATAGTTGCACTGAATCTGTACTTTGCAGCACTGTCTGATGCATCAACAAAATTGAGCCATTTTTTTAAAGTAGCAGATACTCGTAGATTATCTTTTCTGATGCACTGGACTGAATTTTTACCTCAATGTGCAAAGGCTGATCAGCCTGAACTTTCTAAAGGACTTTACAAGAAAGGTTTCTATGGAATATTTTGCTAGCTGTGGTGTTCACCGCATCCCTCTAGTCTTATAAGAGAAGATTATTCCTTTTTTCTGTGTTCATTGAGTGGGGTGTATGCATAAGTGG
>RJWJ010047133.1:0-11089 GCA_004363605.1 Indri indri
ACAGGAGATGAGTGTAGCCTGCTGGTCCCGGCGGGCTTGGAGGCACACGGAGGGCGTGGTACTCACAGAGGGCAGAGCTGGTGCAGACCCTCCCAGTGGGGGGTGGGCAGTGGGTGTCTCAGACCAAAGAAACCAAGCTGGGGCAAGATTTCTCCCAACTAATGGCAGCTACTCTTCAATGGAAGGCTCAGTTTCCCTATGGACATGATCACGTCTCGCGTAGCCAGGACGGGAGTGGGAATTCTCGTGCAGACACCGGGATGCGGGACTCATCTGAACTGACTCTGACGGCGCTGCTGTTTGGTCCCAGAGGACTCGCCCTGCCTGTCTGTCCCAGAGGACTCGCCCTGCCTGTTTGTCTTTCCTCCTCCTGCCTTCCGGGAAGTCGGGGTTGGTGAGCCAGCACCTCCTGGTCTACCCTTCGCTGAGTTTTGCTCTTGTGTCATGATACAGGACATTTGAAACAAAATGTCTCTGATGTGCTTGGAAAAACAGTGTTTGCCCATTTGTTTAGTCTCTGCTTTGATTTAAATCAAATGACTTTTTTTTTGCTCTTTTATTATTATAAGCTATTTTTAGCATCTAACAAGTTTTTGTGACTGTTTCTAATATTACAGTTTAGATTTCCTGCTCCCATTGTAATACCTGCATTTATATAAGTGACGTTGCAAATCTTTGAATCGGACAAGAGAAAGCATCTGTCAGAGAGATGACAGAGGTAACAGCTGGCCCTTGAGGGCTGACCCCTTCGCAGACCTGCTTGGCCCCTAGACCCAGTGTTTATTGTGCTTCTCAACTCCGTCCTTGCTCTGGACGGGAAGAGATGACCTCCTTGACGCTGGAGCCACGTGGTGCTAGACCTGGGGATTTTGATCAGGAGCTCTACGGAAAATTTAGGTTATTCCACAGCCAATTTTTCCCTTTGATTTTATTCTTGGGGCTGCTACACAGCCCCGGCAAAACTGTGAACTCTCATCATTATCCTTTCTGTCTACTAGCAGGTGACAGTGTCTCCGTATCTCTGACAGGAGCAACCGGGTAAGAACCTGGCTCGGACACACGCTTCTGAGTCAACCATTTGGTTGTGGGTAGTGAATCAAGACAGGTAGGACCTTGAAAATACTGACTGATTTTTTCCAAGGGTCTTGGCCAAAGGCGGAACTTTTGGTGAAGAGCTCTCTGTGGTGCCTCGGGATGCAGACGGCGTTCTCAGAAGCAGCCAGTGGGGAGTTCAGGTCCGTCGGGTCCGCTGCGCATCGGCTACTTCTGATTCAAATCGCCCTCGGTCTGTGGGACTGTCTACCTTGCTCCTGCAGTCACCGTCAGCTCCCCCCCTCTTTTAGTTAAAAAAAAACTATCATGCATTAACCTGAAAACTGCCCAAACTTTAATAATTTTCTCTCAGTTCTGGCTAAAGCATACATAGGTTATTTTGCTGTGGTTTTGGCATGAAAACTCTACTGATGGAAGGCAATTTGTTTGAGTTGCAGTTATGGAGAAGAGCTGAGAACTACTAACCAAGATATGTACACATCTTTGGTATAATTATATCTATTTCTTTGAAATCCACTCTTCTTTTTTTTCTGAAAAGGTACCTTTGCAATCCCCTTAGTTTGTGTCTGAAAATCTCAGAGGCCTGAGAACACAAGGGGAATTGATTCACAGACTTCACAAAGCTTTGCAAAGCGGCTATCGTTCACCTGCTTTCCTTTGTCAGGTGCCGGAATCTGATACTGCTCCGTGAAAGGAGCGAGGGAGCCTGGACTTGCCCCTGGCCCAGTCCGTTTTCTGCCCTGCCTGGGGGTGATTTTGTGAAGAACAATCCCCACCGCACTCAAGTCTGTCGTTGTTCAGGAAAGCACTTTCCCTGAGCTTTCTCATAAGCCCTTTGTGGGTGAACCTCCCTCAACTGCCAAGGAACTGTCCAAGTTCCATGAGGTTAAATGATTTCCCAGAAGACTATCAAATCTTAATCCAATTACGGAACAATCTTATTCTACTGAATTCATTACAGAAATGTTTTCAAGCCTCAATTGTCTGTATGTCTCTAGAGGGATAGTTTTATATTCATCATATTGTAAGAAAACTTTTTAAATGGCAAATGATAGGAAACATTCATATTCCTCAGACCAAGCTTAAACATGCTATTTAGATATGCTTGGTAGCTGAAAATGTTAAAGCCGATCAATGCTTTCCAGGAATTCAGCTTACCCATGTGGAAAAATTACACAAATCTGTACTGTAGGCTTAGAAGATAGGTGGGGCTATAGAACCAAAAAATCAATCATCGGATTCCCTCTTTATTCACCCTAGTTAAAATGAAATAGTCTAAGGATGTCGTGGGGCCACCTATGCGTCAAGTAAAGGGATTTTTCCTGCAGGAGCTGAAAGGAACACACAGGTTGGTGGAAGAGAGCAGTCAAGAATGCCACACTCCGAGCGGTGAGCGGCAGTCCTAGACGTCTGCTGCACAGTGCGGGGCCAGCTACGGGCAAAGGTTGGTGGCAAACATAGCGGCATTCGGACCCCGTTTCCTGTCCAGCCAAGAGCTTTGGCCATAGAGCACATATTGCCGGTTCCGGAAGGAAATCACAGATGACTGTCTCATGCATCTTACTTCCCTTGCCACTCAAGTAGATTGCACTATCTTGTGTTCCCCAAGTTCTGCTGGATGAGTGACCCCTGGAAGGTCTGACCCACACTGATATGTGACTTTGGACCAACTACTTAAACTCCTCAGTGTTTTAAAAACAACCTGCAGGAAACATGTTCTTCATGCTCTTCAACCCCAAGAGGATGTCCCTCCAACAGGATGCCCTTCCTCCTGTTCCCGGGGGCCTTCCCCTAACTCCCACATCTCAGGTGACCGACCCAGGCCCTCCTGTGCCCACTGTGCCCCCTTCCTGCCCCCACCACCCCCATTGCCGAGTGCAGCATTGCCCAACAGAGACATAGACAATTTAAAATCATTTTAGTAGCATTAAAAAATTAAAAAGAAACAGTTGATTCTTCTTTTAATCATATATTTTGTTTAACCCAACTTATTAAAAATATTATCACTTCAAAATGTAACCAATATGAAAAAATAACTGACATAGTTTAGTTCTTTTTTTGTACTAAGTCTTTGAAACCCAGTGTGTTTTTACTTATGGCACATTTTGGTGCAGACTAGCCCAATTTCAAGTGCTCAGTGACCACATTCAGCCAGTGACCAGCACTTGGGCAAGCCCCGATCTGGCGCAGGGCACTGGAGTCTGGCTGTGCCTGCTGGCACGTGGTCGCCATCCTGTCCCAGCTATTTTAAATTCAGTGCACCATGACAGCATTCTAAAACTTAATAATGTCCCCCACCTACTGCTGGCAAATAAAATAAATGTTTCTTAGATTGGTGTGGAAGACCTTTGGTAACATGAGCAGACATATTCCTCCTCGTCTCCCCTCTTGCTTCTTAATCTCTGCCCAAACTTTACCCCAACTCACCTGAGAACATCCTCCCCTCTGTCCACCTCCTCACGCTCTGTTGGCTCCCCGGAAAGAAACATCTCCAGATCCTGCTACCTGCCAAGGCCCTTCATGACTCTCACCCAACGCCTCCTTCTTTGCATGTCATTGTCACTTTGTTAATTAACTCTTTATCCAAACCCTTAAAGAGAGCACGTGCGGTGCTTTGCCTGGTGTTGTATTTATCTGAAACGTGGTAGCACCATTTGCAGTGTATGCTCTATGAGACCCTGTGCTACAGAATTAATACGCGTTAATAGAATGCACAGCTCAGGCTTGGCCAAGTGGTCACTAAATGAAAATGCTTTCCCTTTTCTCTTTGTTGTGCCATGCAGAATGCATCCTAGTCCCTGGACTTTCAGTAGATAATCACCTGATGAGAGCCTGTTGAACTGAATTCAGACAGACATGGAAAAAGTGGGAATTTGTAGAGAGTTGTAGATGTATGTCTGGACTGGTCTACTGAGTGGGCAAAGCTGCACCCAGCCCGTGCCCACACACAGTGGCTGCCACATAGGAGACTCTGGGCTTCTCCAGCTAAAGGCACAAAACCGTGGTTTGATTATCTCTCTTTGGTGCCTCAGATTGTCCACAGGATCTCAACTGCATCCGACTTAATCACTAGAAGCCTGTTATTGTTCCGAGATCACTCGTAAGTTGTCAGTGAAACTGATGGTTTTGTTTGTTTGTTTGCAGGACAAATTTATCATTTCTTCTTCTACAGTCAAAGTCCAGATGAGAAGGGGCCAAGCAGGCAGGTGGCACAGAAGCACCCACTGGGCAGGGCGCTCCTGAACCCTCCCTCTGGCTGGCTGCTGGATGTCCCGGCTGCGTGGCCCTCTGCATGGCGGCTGGTGCTGTGGCTGCTGTCACCCTCCAAACGCCAGGGTGGTGGTCGTCAGCCTGGCTCTCCCCCCCTGCCCTTCTCTGTTTTGAAGCTTAAGACAGAAATTTCCACAGTAATCCCTGGCCCAACTCTGGTGGCTCAGTACTCATCCCCACCTGTCCCTTCCTCCCATGACACGAATCAGGAGCAGGTGCCCGGCACCTTTTATCGTCCTCTGCTACCCTCGCTGTAAACAGTTCAGACCTTCCTCCTGCGCAGATCACTGGAATTTCTCTTTTCCTTTCAACAGCGAATGTTGTTTTGTTCCTGTTCCTGGCATGTCTGAACCTTTGCCACATTTGGAAAATGAAGAAAAGGGGAACGTGGGTTAGAAATATACTTTTATCATTAATTTTTTACTGTTTATGTTCAAATTTTGTTTATTCCTCACCCAGAGTCTAACCTCTGTCTGCACTTTGCATCCACACGTTCCCAGTGGTCCTTTTGGACACAGCAGCGGGATGGCGAACGGGCCCTGCATCCCCACTGCTGGGGCCAGACGCCGGCCCGACAGGCACTTGCTCAACAGCTATTAACAATTATTAGGAGAAAGATGGAGATTTGTCTTTTAACAAATATGGTCCCCAGGTTAATATTTTCTAAAGGAAAGGAAAAGGCTGACCGAGCTACCCTAAAACTTCAATAGTTTAGATCTGGGCCAGGAGTCTGGGCTTTTTAGGGGCTTGGTGAAGGGAGATACCTGAGGGTTCCCCCTGCCCAAACGCGATCTTTTTCCCAGGGATTTCGTGTACATAGTTTGTCACCTTCTCGCTTCAGGGATTTTCTGTCTAAGTCAAGCTGTTCTTGCATGATCTATTCTCAGAACGAGGAATAAAGGGACCCTATATGAAGCAGGGATCTCTGACCTCACACTAAATCAGAAGTTCAATAAAATAATGTGAATCTTTTCTAACTTCAAAATTTAAGTAATTGGAATTGTAATGAAATGTGTTCGGATTTTAACAAAGGACTGGATTTATATCTGATTTAAGTCACTCAACAAAGTTGCCAATTTTGTTTTCTTTACGAATGCGATGCCAAAGCAAATTCTATTTGATTCATTGATTGATTGATCGATTGCATGTTAATCACAGAGAACTTAAAGTTGTTTCCTGCCACCGGCATAACTGGTGGGAGGTGGAGGAGTAGCCAGGACATTTCCAGGCCACTTTAAGTCCACGGGCACACGTTCAGCTTTTATCTGACCTGGGTCTGTGCAAAGCCCTGGGCGGTGCAGGGCAAAGCCACCAGAGGATGGTTGACTTTGGGCTCTGCACTCCCTCCCCACAGGGAGCTCTGGCCCTGGACACCGCATGATCAGGCCCCCAGGCCATGTGCTTCTCCCCCTGGGCAGGAGCATCTGACCGGTCATCCCTATACTGGTCCATTGCTTCATTGGCCCCAGTAGGGAGCCGAGCAGAAGCAGCTAGTCTCTAGAGGCTGGCGGTGGCTGCTGGCGAATGAGTGCACAGCTGCCCATGAAAGAAGCAGTCAGCGGTCATCACAGGGCACTTGGTACGTGGAAGCAGCAGGCGCCACTATTCCAATGAGCCCCAGGGCCTCAGCAAAGTTCCCGCAGGCAGTCATGTGCCAGAGGTTTGACAGTGAAGGCAGGAGGCACCAGCACCTGCACCTGTCATCCTTGAACCCCTGGGAGCCGTGCTGCCCACAGCTGGGGACGGCTTCCCTGACCAGGCACGGCGCCAAGAGTTCCGTGTGTGTACTGTCTGGTGTGTTCTTCCTGATGAGCCTGTGAGGCTGATGCCATGAATCCACAAGGAAACTGGATCTTCTGATGTTAAGTGACTTGTCAAATCCACAGTCAGCCAAAGGCAAAACGGGGGTTTGAACTCAGGTGCCCCGACTGCTGCTTTTGCTAAGACTCAGCCACCTTCTCTTATGTAACCCCATTCGCCTGTCTTAACACATTGACTGCCGCACTAGAAAAAAACTTTTTTTTTCCTCGGGGCCACTGTGTTTTATCACAAAAATAGAATAAAAACTTTGAAGATGTTATTTTTTTATTGCTTTTTGTGCCTGAGTTATATGCAACTTGAAAACTAGTTCTTGGGGCTACCAAGGTGAAGAGACGTGTGAGTTACACGTGCTTCATGAGGCCCTGGGCTCAAAACTAGTGTGAGTTAAATACAACCCACATGGTAATTAATGTGTTAAGGCTTCAATTCAATCATCACCTGCTTGGGAGAGTTTCTTGGATTTACCCTCTCCAGTCCCACAGCTGCCCTGGAGCAACACGGAGCTTGCTATGGCTACACTCTATCCCTGAATTGATACTCCAGAGGATCTGAACTCTCAGGAGGTGAGGACTGTGTATTTTACTGTGAGGATCGCCAGCACCTAGCACACTTCAGGAAATATGCGTTTGATGAACAGAGGGAAAAAGAGGAAGAGGAAAAGCAGAGAAGGAAAAAGAAAGGGAAAAAGCAGCCTTTGTCATTCTTCTGTACGACCTAGCCACAGCCACCTACCTAAAGAGAATATTCATGACTCTATTGTACAAATTGGAAAATAAAAAGACAACTGAATGTGGCCTGAATTTTCCTGTTGTGTGAAAATATATAGGACTTGTATTATCACACGGACCCACAGGAATAAAGTATCATATACTGATCCACAGAAAGCAGAATGTCAGAGGGAAAAAAATGCTTTGTTATCAATCAGCAGCCAACTTCTGGATTTTGAATTGAACACCTTTTAAGAGTAATAACTTGAGATTTACATTATTAATGATCACATTTTCTTTACTTGAACCAAGATAATAAAAATATTTATGTAAAGAAAAATTGGTCCATTTTCTAATCTAATAAAAATTTGGAATAGTCACCCCTAGCACAAAGCACAGTGCCAACAGGCACTCTATGAATTCCTGTTGAATGCAGGCATAAATGCATGAACGTGTGAACCCGTGAGTAAGTGAATCTCTCTTAACTTCCGTGTTGTATAAAACACTGGGGCAGCCGAACTGGAGATGGGGGTGAAGAACAAGACACAGGTGAGCTCCCCAAACAATTACCAAATAGTAACATAGCAGTGACGACTACACTAAGAAGGGACGTTTAAAAAATAAGGAAAACTAAGAGATACCGAAGATGGACTGAGAGACTCGAATAAACTCCCAGTGACACCTCTGGAAGAAGATGAGAAAGAGACTGAGGGAAGTGACAGTCTAAGAGCTGATGGTTATTTTCCAACTTACGTATTCTACATCTCCTCTAGTAAACTCAATCTGAGTGTAGAGGGAGTTTGTAAAAACCCATACTGGGACATAATATAGTAAAATGTAGAACATCAAAGCAAAGAAAAAAAAGTAAAGATTGTCAAAAATTAAAAAGAAATATCTGCTAGAATAACAGACTTATCTTTGCCAAAATTGATGAAGAAATCAAGAAATACAAATAACATCTTCACAGTGCTGACGGGGAACAAAATCAGCATAGAATTACGAGGACTGTCAGGAAAGTATCCAGCCAGTGTAAATGTAACGAGAACGGTTGGCGTGACATCCATGCACCTTGGCAGGCAAGGAGCATGGACTGGGACGCGCCTGTGTGAACAATGGCAACCTCACTGCACTAGTCAGCAGGGCGCTAGAAGCCGTTGAGTGAGCACGTGCACTCTGTGGCCGTCGCATTCTAAACAACTGAGTAGAGCAAGGAATCTGCATCAAATTTCACATTAAGCTTGAACATTCCTCCACGGAAACTATCCGAATGATTGGGAAGGCTTTCGGGGACAATGCAATGAGGGCAGCACAAATAAAAGTGTGGCGCGAATGCTTCATGGTCAAGAATCTGTTGAAAGTGATCCATGTTCTGGAAGGCCTGCAATAAGCAGAACATCTGAGAGTGTTGAACGTGTACAGGCTGCAATCAACAAACATCAGCGACTGACAGTGCAAGAACTGGAAACTGATCTGGGGATTCCAAAAACTACTGTGTCCGAGATCTTGACTCAGGATCCTGGCACGAAACGTGTCCTGGCAAAATGGTTCCATGGCTTCTGCTACCAGAGCAGTAGGAACATCGTGCTGCATTTGCTAATGACTTGCTTCCAACTGCTTCCAATGAACCAGATTTCCTCAAGAAGGTCATAACTGGAGATGAATCATGGGTCTGCAGCTGTGATCCGGGAACGGAAGCCCAGTCGTCCCAGTGGAACTCGCCTGGTTTTCTACGCCTGAAGAAGGCCCCGTCCGGCAAAGTTGCAGCAAGATCAAGACCATGTTAACTGTGTTTTTTGGATTGGGAAGGTGTTGTCCATCACGAGTACGCTCCTCCAGGCAAACACTTAGTGAGGAGGACTGCCTCAGTGTTCCTCGTCAGTTGACAGAGGCAGTATGGCAAAACCGGCCGCAGCTACGGGCAACTAGTGACCGGCAGCTTCATCACGACAAGGCACCCGCCGATGCATCGCGTCTCATGCAGGTGTTTCGGTAAAACATCAAATCACCCAGGTGACCCAGCCGCCCTGCAGCCCAAATTTGGCACCCTTCGACTTCTGGCTTTTTCCAAAACTAAAATCACCTTTGAAAGGGAAGAGATTTTAGACAGTCGATGAAATTCAGGAAAATACTATGAGGCAGTTGATGGCGATTCCAACAAAGGATTTTGCAGGGTGTTTTGAACAGTGGAAAAGATGCTGGGAGAATTGTGTGAGGTTTCAAGGTGCCTATGGGGACTGAGGTGTCATTGTCTTAAGTACAGTGTTTGTTGTATGTTGTATCTTCTTCAATAAATGTCTCCATTTTTCATATTACATGGCTGCATAATTTCCAGACAGACCTCATATATGCTGATCCATGTCTATTCAAATTTATGATACAATAAAGACATTTTCAATCTTAAAAATTTGAGTTTATCAACATTCTACATTTAGAGGAGGAACTATATATTATTTAAAAAGGGAAAATGCACCTAAAGGCATGGTGTGGGATTAAAGAAACTATGCTCAGTAAAGACCTTAGTCACATATATGTGTTAAGATAATTAATTCTAAATTTTATTTTTATGTATTAAAGTATTGAGGTTAAAATTCTAGACAACATAAGCAGGCTGAGGGGTGCTTTAGTTTAGCTGATAACTAAAGAATGCCATGCTCCTTGTCCTATTGCAGAAGGAGAATAAAAGGCCTAAATAATTTCAGACATTGCTGAAAAAAATTTAGAATGAACCATATTTATTAAAGCATTGACAACATTAATGAAAAAGAGAATAAAGAAGCTGTTTTAATATAACGGAAAGTCACATTAGAAAAAATAAGGAAAATATTTTAGAAAATAAAGAAAAAAGAAGGAATGAAGAAGAGAAGGAAGGAAGGAAGGAAGTAAAAGAAAAACCCTACTGTTAAAAATTGTTATTTTTTAAATTCTTCCAAACATTCCTTTCCAGTGGTTGCTGACTTCCTCATCTCACCAGCCCTGCACTCGCAAGGAAGACGCCAGATAGCACTTCCCAGGCTCCCTTGCAGCTCAGGTGCAAGCAGGTGACCTTGGCTCCACCAATCAGCATATTTGTATGGGCTTGAAAGAGGCTTCTCTCCAGAAACCAGAGAATCTGAGGAATAGGTATCTCTCAGAGTCAACTGTGATGACAGTGAAGGCAGAGACCCCTCCACCAAGACCAGCCATGGCCCCCACACCCAGCAGTCCCTATCACCTGCAGACTGAGCCCCGTGGTGCAGTGTGCCTCCCACTCTGTGTTCTGTGGGTGTTGCTCCTGAGGGCTCCATCTCAAGGGATGGTTCTCTGGCCTCTGTGACACACTCTGAGGTCTCTAATATCTCTTAATAATTATATTTTCTGCTTAAACTATTGAGACTTGATTTGTAATATATGACCAACAACGAGGAATGGCATATGCTTGGTGAAGAAAATAGTCTCACCATAGTAATGTTATGATGGATTCATGCAGGAGTTGTCAATGGATGCAAAAACTAATGGGAGAAACCGATAAATGATAAACAGCTACATAGATTCAAAATTATTTGTTAATTACAAAGGGAATAACAACCTTACAATGGGTTAACACGCGCTTAACCAAGTAACCTGAGTTAATATCCTTAACGAGGGGACAGACTGACATCAGACGCCTCCACATGTGACGCCCCGAGAGGGAAACATCACTTCCTTAGTATTCCTGCCAAAAAAAAGGAAGAAACATAACCTCATAACCTGAATTCAATCATGAGGAAACATGCAACAGACCCAAACTGAGGGACATTCTACAGAGTAATTGGGCTGAATTCTTAAAGCCAGAATCACAAAAGATGACGGCTGAGTACATTTTCTGGATTAAAGGAGACTAACTTGCCGCAGCAATTAAAGGCAATGTTGAGTTCTGAATTGGATCCTGGCGCATAAAAAGGAAATGTAGCTACTACCAACGTTATCGGGAAAATTAATAAAATTTGAATATGAACCATGGATTAGATGATAGTATTATATCAGTGTTACATTTCCCGATTTTGATTAATGTACTGTGGTGTGTAACAGCCCTTTGTCTAGCTGAGATGTACTAAGGTCATCAGAAAATGTCTCCCAGACATATTGTTAATTTAATTCCACTCATAATCGAGAATTTTATCCCGAGAATCTTTACCTAATGGAAATCCTGGAGATGAGAAACAATTTTATAACCCAATGTTGAAAATTCTGGCTCTTCCATGTTCCCTCTAAATTCTGAT
>RJWJ010047134.1:0-11090 GCA_004363605.1 Indri indri
CAGCCCCTCCCTGCCCAGCTCGGGCATGGCCTGTGCAGAACCCAATGCCCCTGAGGCTCTGGGTGCCTTGGTCATCTTTTCCTTTCTCTTGTTGACTTGCCAATCCCCACTGTGGGAATCTCTGGGGAGACTCAGCCCAGGCTCTGCCTTGGAGGCACCCCCAATCTTGGAGACCCAGAGCTAGAGAGACTGAGACACCCCCAAATCTTGTGTGGTCAGGGCTGGTTCCAAGGAGAGACAGGGGCTGGGAGAGCCCTGAGAGGAATCAAGGTTTCTGCCATGGAGCCAGGCACGTGGGCTTCCTGGAGGAGGAGTTGTTAGAAGTGGGTCTGGAAGGATGAGTAGGAATTTTTAAGCACAGATGAGAAAGAGTGTTCCCTATGGAGGGATAGCCCACCCCACCGCCTGGAGGCTGGAGAGCAAGCACCTGGCTTTTGAGCAACGAGGAGTTTGGTGCTGCTGGAGCAATCAGGGCAGAGAAAAAGGGGAGGGGAGGTGGGGATGGGGGTTAACGCAGATAGCAGTGGGGAGCCGTGGAGGGTGTGTAAGCAGCTTGCAGGAAAATGACAGAGCTCTGTTTGAGCCACCCTGAGTCGGGAGGTCTGGGCTGTCCAGGGGGCTGCCCAGAAAGTGGCTGGCAGTGGGGGCTTTGGGGTGCCAGGGCTGCGAAGGGGACTGAAGCCGGGGTCGGGGAAATGAGAGAACCCCCGAGAGAGGAGGGTGCAGGGCTGAACCCAGGAACCCCAACATTATTGGAGGTCAGGTGGAGGAGGAGAAGTGAAATATCAGAGGAGGAGCTGCTGGAAAAGTGCGAGGGAAACCAGGAGACGGAGCTGTCCTGGAAGCCGAGAGGAAAGTGTCCAGAAGAAGAGTCTTGTCGGCTGCGGCGTCCTTCAGCCGTCTGTGTCTGCCTCTGTCTGTCCCTCCTGCTATCTCTCTCCGTGTGTCTGTGGTAGATGCTGTCGGTGTCCTGCCCAGAGCCCTCCACAGCCCAGGGCACCCTCTGCCACCTGCCGTGAGTGTGGTCCCCACTATTCACGGCTGTCCCCTAATTCTGAGAACCACTCTCAGCCCATGGGAACATGCACAGATGGGGGCTTGCTCAGAGACGTCTGGGAGGCTGAATCCCCCACTCCCAGGGCGGGCTGGGATCCTGCTGCCAGTAACTGATGGCTAGGGCTGTGCAAACGCCCTTGCTTCTGAGTGGTGCAGCTCTGTGATGCAATGCGCCCTCGGGGGCTCCCCGGGGATCAGGCAGCAGACACACGTCAGCCGAGCCCACATCCTTGTTGTACTAGGCATGGTCTGGAGCTGCCTGTGACCTCAGGCTGAGGACAGTTTCCAGCTGAGTTACAGCCTTGTGGTGCAATTGATGTTTCAGAGCCGCCTGTGGGATTGGCTGAGGCCAGGCTTAAGTTGAGCCCACGTTTTTGCACGCTCCCCAAGGCTGGCATGAAAAAGATCGCAGGTCTGCAGACTCTCTCTTCTTGGTTGGAGGAATTGGGAGCCCGTTGTCTGTGACTGGGGAGGATGCAGGAAACCAGCCCTGATGCTGAAGTCCTGAGATCACATTGCAGCCCTTTGGGGACCTCCCTCTGTAGCTGGCTCCAGGGCTGGAACCACTCCCAAAATGAGAAAATCCATCTTCTCCATCCAAGGCGGGCCTCTCTGTGGGCCCTGGGGCACACACTTGGGACTCTGAGACAGTCCCGACAGGGAAGGAGCGGGAGGAAGCAGAGATTCCCTCCGTCTGTGCAGAACCCGGACACGCCGGTCCCCACAGAGGCTGCGCCATGTCCGGAGTCTGCAGGAGGACCTGCTGTGGCTCCTCTTGGGGTAGTATGTTAGTCACAGCCCTCCAGAATCAGTAAGACGTATAAATATAGATTGAGGTACTGAGAGACAGAGGGAATTTATTGTGGAAATTGGCTCAGGTGATTATGAAGGTTGGGAAGTCCCGTGTACACTGTGTGCAAACTGGAAAACCAAGGAACTGATTCACTGTGAGTCCAAAGGTCTGAGAACTTGGAGGCTGCTGGTGTAAGTCCCAGAGTCTGAAAGACAGAGCAGCTGGAGCTTGGATGTCCAAGGGCAGAGAAGGTGGATGTCCCAGCTCTGGGAGACAGAGCCAAGTCCCCTCCTCCACCTTTTTGTTCTCTCTGGGCCCGCAGTGGGTTGGATGGTGCCTGCCCACACTGGGGAGGGCGGATCTTCCTCCCTCAGTTTACCAATCCAAATGCTAATCTCTTCTAGAAACTCTCACAGACACACGCAGAAATAGTGTTTACCAGCTATCTGGGCAACCCTTAGCCCGGTCATGTTGGCACCTGAAATTAACCATCGCAGGAGGTGACGGCCCTGTCTTGCTTGCAGGTCCCCTCCACAGAGGAAGGTTTGAGGGAAGAGACTCAGCTGGTGGCCACCTACCCCCAGGGCTTTATGAAGTGGCTGGGCCCCACCCTCCCCATCATCACTTTGTGCCACCCCGACTTCGCCCGGTCTGTCCTCAATGCCTCAGGTACCATGCAGGCTTGTGGTGGTGGGCGCCGGGGCACGTCTGAGGGCTTCCAGCCCCTCCTGCCCCACGCTGCTGCGTGGCCCCTGCAGGACCCGGGTCCCTCCCTCCTTCTGCTCCCTCAGCCACCTCCCTCTTCCCTGCATGGACTCACCAGCCCCACCTCAGCGTCTCCCCTCTGCCCTTGTGTTCTGGACACCACTGGCCTCATTCTTTCTATGATGGGCAGGATGAGGAATGGAAACCCCTGGTTGGGAGCCCACCCCTCACTTCTAAAGTTCCCACCTGCTCCTTCCCATGGCTTCTGAGGGTCTCTTTCTTTTGTCAGACACCATCAGGCCCAAGGACATGGTCTTCAGCAAGTTCCTGAAGCCCTGGCTGGGTGAGTAGCTGCAGGCGAACAGGGGTGGGGACAGCCTTGTGGGGCCAGGAGAAGGCACTTCCCTTGCCCACTGCCCTTGGCTGCCCTACCAGGGGACGGGCTCCTGCTGAGCGTTGGGGACAAGTGGAAACACCGCCGTGTCATGCTGACACCCGCCTTCCATTTCAACATCCTGAAGCCCTATGTGACCATTTTCAACAAAAGCGTGAACATCATGCACGTGAGTTCCTTAAACCCAGGGGCGAAGGGGCCCAGAGAGACCTGTTCTAGAGTCCTGGATGTGATGGGTGATTTGGGATCCATCGCTCTTCCCCCTCCAGCCTCAGTTTCCCCATCTGTAAAGATAACAAATCCCCCTGTCAAGGGCAGCTAAGATGTCTCAGTGGAGTCATGTCCCTGGCACATAGTAGGTGCTCAGAGGACACTAGGTTTCCGTATTTCTCACAGAAGCCCTGCGGACTGTTGAGTGTGGATGACGATGATGAAACTTGCGAAGTAACTCTTTCTGCATAACTTTAAGACTCTTAAAACACTTTAAACCTCACTGGCTTGAAAGAATTAGTGTTTGTTATTGATCATGAAAGGACTGGTAGGTCAGGCCACTCTTCTCATCCCAGCTGGGCTCCCTCCTAGGTCTGTGGTCATGAGCGGGTCTGGTAGAACGCGCCGTGGATCCAAGCTCAGCTCTGTCTCGTGTGTGGGCTGGCTGTAGGCTGGTCTAGGGTGGCTGTGGTGGGCCAACTGGACTCCTGCATTTGTTCTCCATACTCCAGTAGCCTAACCTAAGCTTGCTCATGGGGTGGAGCCTGGGTTCCAGAGAGTGCGCAGAAACATTCAGAACCGGAACGTCACGATGCCACCTCCCTTTACTGGCTGGAGCAAGTCCCAAGGCCAGCTGGAATGGAGGAGGTGGAGAAATAGGTTCTGCCTCCCACTGGAAGGAGATGCAAAGTCTCATTGCAAAAGGCTGAGGATATAGGGAGAGATGAAAAATTGGGGACATTTCCGCCATCACCTGCTGCTATGCTAAAGTGGAGGATGATGATGAGAGCCAACATTTACTGAGCACTTACTGCATACCAGAAAAACATGCCGATTCCATGATATATGTTGTCTGACTTAATTTTCACAACCCTGTGAGGTACCCATGCCTGTGATGGCCACATGATGGGTGAGGAAACTGAGGGTCAGAGAGATGAGGGAGCACACCCAAGTTCACCCAGCTAGCAGGTGAGCTAGGGATGGAGGGCAGGGGTCCCAGTCTGGTTTATCTGGCAGCAAAGCAGGTCAAGTTAACTTGTACTGAAGGTGTGAGTAGGTGGGACCTGGGGGTGGCAATGGGTTGACCAAAGGCACTCAGAGCAGAGGAGAAAGAGCTGGAACCTGAATTCAGGTCTCCTAACCCCCAGCCTTGGGGTCTTCATCTCCTAATAGTAACAATTTCCTCTCTCACCCAACTCTCGTCCTCTCTGGGGGTGGGTGCCTGGGGCAGGGGACCAGGAGGCTGGTTCTGGGGAGTCCATCCTGGTGGTTGGGGTTGGGGAGGGGCTCAGAGGATCCAGGGCCTGACTCCAGCTTTGTCCCCTTCTCTGGCCAGGCCAAGTGGCAGCGCCTGGCCTCAGAGGGCAGTGTCCGTCTGGACATGTTTGAGCACATCAGCCTCATGACCTTGGACAGTCTGCAGAAATGCGTCTTCAGCTTCGACAGCAATTGTCAGGAGTGAGTCCTTGCCCACTGCCTGGGAACTTGGGAGTAGACGGGGAAAAGATGACTGGTCAGAACAAGCAAAAGAACCTTCCTGGAGAAGGTGGGCCAGAACTGGGCATTGAAGGACGCCGAATAGGAGAGAGAATGAGTGGATCTTCCAGGTGGGTGGAACTGTGTGAGTGAAGGCAAGGAGGCTGGGACGAGCAGAGCACATGCGACAGGCGTTAAGGAGACACCTTGGCAATGAGTTTGGGGGTGCAGGTGATGGCTAGGTCTCAAGGACATTGAAGAGCCAGGCAAAAGTTTATAAACTTTGTCCAAGATTTCCAGGCAGCCGTAGAGTAGACGACAGTCATGGTCAGAGCTGAGCTTGGACATTTGACTCTGTAGAGGATTGTCTCTGTTATGCAGAGACAGAATGGAGAGAGACCTGGACAGGAGGAGGTCTGAGCTTGGTGGAGAAAATGGGACAGATTTGGGAGAAACTGGGGGAGAGTGGACAGGACCGTGTGTTGAGTAAGAAAGAGAGAAAATGAACATGATGCCCAAGTTGTGCCCTGGGGACCCGGAGCGTGAGGCAGCTCGCAGAGAGCGGGAGGCGGAGAGAGAAGTGGGCTTCGAGGGCACTTTTGTTCTGGATGGAACGGGCTTCTTGGGATTCTGACTGGGAGGTGATCCCAGGGTTTCGTGTGTATTAATGAGCTGCTTCCTCTCTCTGATCTGGTCCTGCAGGAGTCCCAGTGAATATATTGCTGCTGTCTTGGAGCTCAGTGCTCTCATATTAAAACGGTACAAGAAGGTCTTCCTGCACATGGACTTCCTGTACTACCTCACTCCCGATGGGCGGCGCTTCCGCAGGGCCTGCGACCTGGTGCACAACTTCACGGTTCCCGTTATCCAGGAACGGCGCCGCACTCTTGCCACCCAGGGTGTTGATGACTTCCTCAAGATCAAGACCAGGTCCAAGACTTTGGACTTCATTGATGTGCTGCTCCTGGCCAAGGTGGGCTTCTCTGGGATCTGAATTCATGAGGCAGAATAGACAGAGATGTCAAATGTCAGCTCCAACAATTTCAGCTTGATTCAGAGGGCACTGGGAAGCTATGCAAGGGACTTGAGGAAGGGAGGGACAGATCAGAGATAAGTTTTTGAGGTGACTCCTGTTTGCTGCTTGGGGAGACCAACAGGAGGCAGGAGACCTGGGAGGAAGCCTGTGGGGAAGTTCTGGAGACGACGATGGCGGCATCCTGCTTGGACGATGGGTCTTCAGGAATGTTTCAATTTGGACTCGGGGGTTTTCTCTTCTGTCCTCAGGATGAAGATGGGAAGGGGTTGTCAGACGAGGATATACGAGCAGAGGCTGATACATTCATGTTTGGGGGTGAGGGTCCCAGTGTGGCATATCTTGGGGACAGGGGTCTCTCCATCCCAGGGATGCGGTGGGTGGACCCTGGATCACTCCATTCTGCCCATCCTCTCCCTCCTCCCATCCTCCCTGAGAGCCTGAACCTAGGGCGCTGTCCACACCTTGGTTCTGAAGTAGCCCAGGACTCAAGCCTGCCTGGCTGCCCCTCAGGCCATGACACCACAGCCAGTGGTCTCTCCTGGGTCCTGTACAACCTTGCGAGGCATCCAGAACACCAGGAGCGCTGCCGGCAGGAGGTGCAAGAGCTCCTGAGGGACCGCGAGCCTAAAGAGATTGAATGGTGAGTGCAGGTCCTCGTGGCCTGATCCTGAGCCCCTCTCCGTGGCTCTGCTGCCCAGGTGGGGAAAGGGGAAGACCTTTGTCCTGGTTCTGCCATTATCGCCTAGTGGCAATAGGAGCAGAGCCCAGAAGCAGGGCCTGGTACCCAGCCTGGCTGCCAAGGAAAAGCTCGCAGGCTTTGGGGCAAAAAGATCTGGGAGTCCGTATTTACTGCCCCAATAACCTGCTATGTGACATTAGTAAAGCAATATTCCCTTCTGAACCACTTCCTCCTCTGCAAATGTGGAGGAATTTCTACCCCACAGGGCTGCTCGGAGAATCAGTGACAATGCGTGTAGGGCAGATGCCTCCCAGCATGTATTCAGGCAACAACCTTCTCCTGCACCCACTTCTTTTCTGGCTAAAGTTGCATTTTCCCAAGACTTTCACCCTCCCTAATTCTTGCTCTTCCTTCTAATTCACACCTACAATGCGTTCCACGGATTTACAAAAATCTTAGTGGGTAAAAGTCCTCTGTCTCTTCTTCGTTCAGTAAACACTTCTGCACTGCCTTCCCTTTTCTAACTTGGGGTCCGTCTACAAGGTCAAAGCTGGGGCAGAAGGAAAAAGAGGAGAGGACGGGGAGGGAAGCAGTGCATGGAAATTCAGCACGCTGGGGTGGGGACAGGACAGCGCTTCCACTGAAGCGGACAGCCGTGCAAAGGCCAGGACGGAGGCATGCCCCGGGGAGCCGTGTGTGATTGGGGGATGAGGAGCAGTAAAGGTGTCTGACTCCTTGTGAAATGCAGAGTGAGGAACAGGGAGGGGCTCCCGATGAGGCCAGAGCTGGTGATGGAAGCCCCTGTCGGGGTGCTTTGGAAACCATGTAAAGAGATTGGACTTTAACCTGATGGGTGTCAGTTCAAGTCCTTTGGGAAGCTGGTGTTGGATAAAAGCTAAATGTGGACAGGGATGCTATTGTTAGGGAAGTCAGACACTGGGCAGAAATGGTGAGACACTAGTGAATGACCATGCTCAGTCACTGGCTGGGGGGCTGCTCAAGATAGTGTAGTCTTGGCTTCCATGGTGCAGCAGAGCCTGAAGATCCTGTAGTTGGAGGACTCACCGAAATCCTTACAGCTGGATGGTAAACTCTTTCTTGAAGGGAGTTCCATGACTAACATCGGAGGGCAATGGGGAGCCATGGGAGATGTTTGAGCAGGAGAGAAATATCCCTCTGTGGCTATGGGGGCAAACTGGAGGGGATGAGATGGGGGTTGCGGGTCTGGAGAACAGTTTCTGGGCCAGTGCCTGAGGGATGGGGAGGAGGAGCTGGACTGGACACACGTTATGGGGTGATGCCATCACTCCAAGGCTTCGCTTAGTACAGCAATCCCGTGAAGTAGAGGGTCATTTTTATGCTTCCCCCAACTTCAAAATAATTATGCACTTGGCAAAAATTCTAACAGTACCAAAGGGTTACAATGAACATAGGCTTCCTTCTCAGGCCAGCGTCCCAATTCTTTTCCTGTCATCGATGGCTTCCTGTGTCCTTGCAGACAGCGTTGGGTCTACGCTCACATTCGGCTGTTGACATTCTCTGACCTCTTGCCCATCTTTCATGCTGTCTGTCTTGGTACACCTGGGGGTACAGGCAGGGCTCTCAGGCAGGCGTGTTGACAATACAGCTTCAAGATCTTTTCCTTGTTTTCAAACCAAAGTTTTGAAACATTAATTTTGAATGGTAAAGTGAATCATCAGAACAAGCCCCCCTGTTTTTTTTTTTTTTACAAAACAAAACATTGGAGGAAAAATTAGGTTCACTTTTGTCACCCTCATCCTCAAGCCTATTCCTGTCTTCCATCTTCTGAGAGGTCTCTAGAGCTATCAATTTGTCAGAAAAAATAGTCACTTGTTCTTTTTACTCAACCATGTGTCGTGGAGCTTTTTCTGAGTTCTGCGTAGCATTCCAGGGCTTATTTGACTCACCCTTCTGTTGGAGACATTCATGCAAACATTTTCAATTATAGTAGATGTTGCCAAATTTCCTGCTAGCATCTCTGTGCTGATTTACCCTCCAGAGAACGATAGGATGAGTGACACCTATTTATTCCTCCTTTCGATAGCCACATAGGATTCCGTTGTATGAATGTGCCATAATTTATCAAAGCATTCCTCCACTACTGGACATTTGTGCAGTCTCCAGCCTTTTGCTATAACAAACACGGTGTGGTCAACATCATTGTACACTGACCATTGCTGACACATGTGAGCATCTTTGCAGGACAAATTCCTAGAAGCGCGGTTGCTGAACCAAAGACCATTTGAGTTTTACAGTTTTACAGCTCTTGGAAAAATCACTGCTACACACAGATTTTGAGAGTGCCAATTTTCTCTTATCTTCACAAACTGGAATATGTTTGCCATTAAATGAAATTTTAAAATGTTTGCCAATCTGAGAGGTGCCATGAAATTCTTCATTATTTTATTGAAGATCACTTTAAGTACAGGTAAAGATAAGCACTGTGTTCACCTGTTGGTCACCTATACATATTTCTTTCTCTGTGAAGTGTCGGTTTATTTATTAGCCACATATAAACACAAAGAAGTCTTCATTATCATACTTTAAAATACTTTCATATTTGAGAAAGTTGGTCTGTCTCATTACTTTGTTTTTATAATTTTTTTGAGTTCTTATTTTTCCATTTCAACTTTACACTCAGATTAGCTAGTTTGAAAAATACTCTTGGAAATTTTAATTAATTACTTTTTCGGACCTCGGCTGCCAAGGTTTGAGTTAACCATGCTCTTCAATTCATGGCCAGTTCCTCTGCTTTTTCCATGCAATACTTATTTCTCCCCATTTCTCCCCATTCCCCACTTCCAAGCCCTCTGCCAATATAATTCTAGAGGGGTGGGCCTCTCTAGAATTTTATGGCATTCATAAAATTTGTTGTTGGGGTGGATGTATTTTAAAATCACAAATATGTTCATATAGGCTGGGCACAGTGGCTCACGCCTGTAATCCTAGCACTCTGGGAGGCCGAGGCGGGCGGATCGTCCTGAGCTCAGGAGTTCGAGACCAGCCTGAGCAAGAGCAAGACCCCGTCTCTACCAAAAATAGAAAGAAATTAATTGGACAGCTGAAAATATATATAGAAAAAATTAGCCGGGCATGGTGGCCCATGCCTGTAGTCCCAGCTACTCGGGAGGCTGAGGCAGTAGGATTGCTCGAGCCCAGGAATTTGAGGTTGCTGTGAGCTATGCTGACGCCACGGCACTCGCCCCAGGCCAGAGAGTGAGACTCTGTCTCAAAAACAAACAAACAAACAAAAAAACAAATATGTTCATATATCCCAGACCTTGTGCTGGTTCTTACCTTGTTCAGAAACGGAGCACTGTGATTTTATCAGCCATCCACGCTTCCAAGTACACTTAGTTTGTTGCTTTTAACCATCATGTAGTCCTTTCCTCTCTCATCCCTTAGTGCCAGACACCCAGGCTGCTTCCATCTCTCCGGTACAATGAACATCTTTGTACATGTCTCTTTATGTGCCTGTTCGAGAATCTCTCTGCGATACACACTTGGGAGCCAGCTTGCTGGGTGGTAAAACATGCATCGTGTTTCCTTGACCATATACTGGCAGTTGCCCCTCAGAATGGCAGCCCCTGTCCACACCATTATCAGGGCATGAGTCCATTCTCCCCCAAACCTTAGCCAACCCTCTCGTGACTTGTCCTTTCTCTTGTCAATTTTCAGGAATACCTTACCTATTCAAGACACGGTTCTAGATCTAAATATTATTTTAGGTCTATATGTTGATCGTGGACATCTTCTCCAAATCTCTTGTTGGAATGTTGATTCCGCCCATGGTGTCTTTTATCACACAGAAATTCTTATTTTTATACATATTTCTTTCTCCTTTTTTGATCTCCCATTTTGGGCTTTGGGGTTTTAAGAATTCCTACTCGGAGATCACAAAAATGTTTCTTCTGTTACCAACTTTTAACCGTACAGTTTTCCCTTTCTCGTACAGGAAGAGATTCCACTCTGTGTATGGTGTAGACAAAGATCTGGTTCTGTCTATTTCTGCATTACCACTTGTTTGAACACCTTTTACCAAAGTATCTGTCCATTGCCCAGGGGTGTGTGGATACTCCTTTACCAGATGCCAACTACTCACCTATTTATGTGACTTTGAGCTCTCTGTTCCATGTGTCTGTTTTCCTGTTCTTGCAGCAGAACCCCGGCTTTAAAAATTATTTTATTTCATTAGTATCACTATGCCTTTGTAATAGGTCTCAATACCAGGTAGGTTGGGTTTCTGTCTTCTATCTTTCCTTTCTAAATTGTCCTGGCTCTTGATGAACATCAACTCTTCCAATTACAATATGATGGTCAACCTACAAAGAAATCCAGCTACATTTTTTATTAGATTGCATTGAATATATTGGTTAATTTAGAAAGAATTGACACCTTTATATTACATCATCTTGCTGTACAGTGTGAAGTGGGATCTTGTTTATTCAAATAACCTTACAGGCCCTTTATGGAGACTTTTTTCCCCCCTGCTTTGTTAACTCATTATATAATTTTAAAAACCTTTTCATGTAAATGTGTTCACATTTTAAGGCTACCCTCTGAGTGTTACGTTTTGCTCACAGATGCTTCTAAAACTAAAGGCCAAGTTTTCTTCTAGCACTTTGTGACTTTGATTTTCTAGTGCTTAAATCTTGGATTCATCTGGAATTTATTTTGTTATAGGCCTAAGGATCAAAGAAAGATGGTGAGAGGGAGTCAC
>RJWJ010047135.1:0-11136 GCA_004363605.1 Indri indri
TATGACTTCTTCAATCCATTAATGTGATTAATCATCAATTTTTGATGTTATGCTGCCCTTGAATTCTTGGCATAAACCCAAATTAGTCAAAATTTATAACTGTATTTTTAAGCACCATATAATTTTTTTTTTGGATGTGGAATCATCTTTGACAACAGCTTTTCTTTGATATTTTCCTAATTTTTCATTTTAAATCACTGCATTTAAATTTTCAAGTTCCTTTTGGTTTTACCTGTGTCTCTTGTAAACTGTGGACAGTTTAATACAATCTCATAATCTATATTTTGCAGGATATACCCAATCAATGAAAATTTTTTGTGACTATTAATACATTTGGATTTATTTCTGTCATTTTTAATGAACCATGTTTTTAAATCTCTTTTCCTGACTTCTTGTATTAATGTATTTTCTTGTTTTCTCTTCTTCGGCTAACTTAGAAGTTATAGCATTTATTTCTGTGCTTATAGTGCTTTCCCTTGAAGTTTTAAAACATAATTAGCTTTATATTTTTCTGAAAAAGTAAAAAATGAGTTAACATATTTCCTAAACAAGAACCATAATTTGCTGTGCAAGTATCTCTAGAAACTCTATTTAAAACTTTAATTACACTTTTCTAAATGCATTTTGAGGTTAATAATATTTTCAACTGTGTTTGCTTGTTATTCCTTCTTGCAACTCACTCTTTCCTCCTCAGGGTTAACGTTTTTCTTGCTGAAAAGCTTTGCTTTCAAAAGCAATTTCTTAAGAAAGAGGCACATAAAAACTCTTTGAGTATTTATTTTTAATTGATGTATTATTACATATTAAGCATAACATTCTAAGTGTACAGTTGGATGAATTTTAGCAAATGTGTAATTAATTCTTCAACCAAGATATACAACATTGCCATCACCACCCTAGAAAGCTCCCTGTTGCTACTTTCTGATTAATTCTTCCCACTTCTCTGAAGAGACAACTACTATTCTGGTTTCCATCCCCTTAGATTAACTTTGTCTATTTTTTCTAAATGTTTAGTACTCGTTCTTCATATAAATGGGATCATACTATGTGTTTGTTGTGTGTGGCTCCTTTAACTGAGCATAATGTTTTAGATATTGTCCATGTTTTGTTTTGGGGGAATTCATATGGTAATTTTTAAATTTGTTCACCTATTGATGAACATTCAATTGCCTCCAAGTTTTTGTTATTAATAAAACCTTTTTATGTATACGTGCTTTCATTTCTTTTAGGTAACTAAAAGAAATGAAACATATAGTAGAATTGCTATATCCTAGAGTATGTGTATGTTTAAATTTATAAGAAACTGCTAAAAGCTTTCCAAATGGTTGTATTATTTTATACTACCACTGTCAAGATTTGAGTTTTTCCCTGCCTTTTCAAATATTTAGTGTTTCTAGTTTTAACTTTACCATTCTAGTCCATGCATAGTGTTACTGTAATTTTAACTTTCCCTTTCTGGATATGGAATATCTTTTCATGTGTTATTGGCCATTTATATAACATCTTTTGTTAAGTATCTGCCCATATTTTAGTTGGGTTATTTGTCTTTTTTTACTAATTTGTAGGAGTTCTTTATATATTCTAGAGTCAAGACTTATTGAATATATGTAAAGAGAGAATATTTTCTCCCACTTTTTGGCTTGCTTAATTAATTAATTAATTAATTAATTTACTTATTTAGACAGGGTCTCACTTTGTTGCCCAAGTTAGAGTGAAGTGACATCACCATAGCTCACTGCAACCTCAAATTTGTGGGCCTGAGCAATCCTCCTGCCTCAGCCTCCGAGTTTCTGGGACTAGAGGTGTGCGCCACCATGCCCAGCTAATTTTTTTCTCTTTTTTATAGAGATGGGGTCTTGCCCTTGCTCAGGCTGGTCTTGAACTTGCTCAAGAGATCCTCCTGCCTGGGCCTCCCAAGGTGCTAGGATTACAAGGATGAGCCACCGTGCTTGGCTTGGCTTCATTTTTTCGAACGGTGTCTTTTGAAGATCAAACACTTTTGATTTCCATGTCCAGTTTCTCCATTTTTTCTCCTTAGGCTGCTGCTTTTTTGTATTCTGTGTAAGAAATCTTTGTCTACTCTGCGGCTGCTATAACAAATTACCATAAACAGAGCAGCTGAAAACAAGAGAAATTTATTATCTTACAGTTCTGGAAGCCAGAAGCTAGACATCAAGGTATTGTCTGGTCACTGGGCTGTTATCTCTCCGAAGATTCTAGAGGAGATTCTGTTTCTTGCCTCTTCCAGCTTTGGTTCCAGAAGCTCCTTGGTTTGTGACTGCATCACTCCAGTCTTTCTCTCTGTGGTCCTTGAATGCTACTTCTCCTATTTCAGTTACCTGTAGCTCACGTTCTATTTCAGTTTTTATTTTCTTGGTTGTGGACCTCATTTTATTGCATCTCCACAAGTTTCTTATCATTCTAGGATTGTGTTTCCTATAAACTCCCATAATTTAAAATCCTTTTAAAATACTATCTTCTCAAGCTAATACTCTATCTCTATCTTTCTCTTAGTTCTCAAACTTCATGAAAAAATAATTATTTCATTAATAATCTTGTCACACCTTTCATTTTAAAATCTAGCTATGACTCCTGCTATTCTGATGGGTCTCTCTCTTCCTTAACTTTTCCCTTTCTATTCAAATGCACTACCATCTTCCTGTCACCTACACTCCAACCCTTGGAGTCACCTCTGACTCCTCTTTTCCTTACCATATCTTAGTTGTTAAACTGTACAATTTCCCCTAAAATGGTCTATTCCTCCCCATTTCCCAGGCTATCATTAATTTTCTCCTAAATGAGTACTTTAATTTTTTGAATTATTTTTCTACTTGGAGTCAATTTTGTAAATAGATATCAAGTCCATCTTATTGAAATTCGGCCCTGTTCATCCATTCATTCTTTCAAAAAAAATTACAACAATTTTCTCCATCTGCAAAAATTTCTAAACTCCCTAGCCACATTTCAAATCACTACTTAGTCTGGCCAAAGATTACGTATACCAAACTCCCACTATTTTAGAGTTATATGCCAAACAAACTGAATTGCTAATTATTCTCTTAGTCCTGCTTCAAATTTTAGGTCAATCTGTTGCTTGTGCAGGGAAAGCATTTCTAAGACCTTAATGAGCAGCTTAAAAATGCTTTTTTCATGAAGTTCTGTTCCCTCTAAGAGTCCTTTAACAAGTATCTACAATAATTCATGGTATTTACGAGTTACTAATGTGTATTACAGTCGTTTCCATGCTTATTTATCTCTCCTATTAGTTTGTAAGGTTTTAAGTTAAGAACTTATTCACTCTGTCTCCGTACCTTCTAGCAACCTAGCGTATTTTTTTGTTTTTGTAGGTGCCTAATACATAAATATTGAATTGAATTACTTTATGAAACAAGAGGACCAAGATATATTCAGTATAGACTATGTAAGAAAAAAAGAGAAGTGTGATATAGTTTGGGGAGTTTTCATCCAAACGGTGATTAATAAAGTTAAGTTTCTTAAAAGAGAAAACTCAGCTAAGTGAAAAATCTGGCTGCCAAGAATATCCGGATTTCAATGTAACTAAGGTTTTATCCTTATTTCTAGTTAAATTAGACTATCTTAGATAAAGAATCTCTGGCACAGTTGCAAAGCTATTGTAATATTATCACACAAAAAATGTTTTTTAAAATGTAAAAAGCAAAACTGTACCTCAGAAAGCCCCATCTTTGCTTTATCCTTGTGCCCAGAGTCTACAAAGAAATACAGATCAAAAGACATAAAATACGATGACAGGTAAACACAAATCCTGGCATGTTTCTTAGTAGTTAGAGGGCTTATTGAAGTAGAACTGACTCGTGAAGACCATGGAACAAGATGATCCAGAAAATGACTGAAGGACTGAAAACTAAGACTGACATTGAGTGGTTAATAAAGCTTGAACTACACAACATGATGAAGAAAAGCCCCAAGAGTCATTCCATGCCAGTCTTTAACATATTGACTGCCACACTGGGAAAGAAACTTTTTTCTTTGGGGCCACAGTGTTTTATTGATGCAATCTAAATTAGAAGAACTACTGTCAGAAAGAAGGCTTATCTTACACTGGGACATACTTAATCTGTTAGAAATTATCCATCCTGGATTTTCAATGTTCAGTTATAATTCCTATTGTACAAATGTCACTATTTTGCATACAAGATTGTAACCACTCACTGTTTCATTTTTTATTTAAATCATTCAACTAACAATCTCTTTCACCAGGAAAGTGAATCATGGAAATGAATCAAAAGTATAAAAGGAACATTAAATAATATCGTTTACATTTACTCTGTCATCATCAGGTATATACCAATATAATCCAATATAGTTCTGTTTGAATATATTTTAGGAGTAGATGTCCTTCTAAACTCTCTTAACTTGTCCTAGTGTATAATCAATCATCCTTACAATCAAGGATGTCTTCTTTAAATCTATCCAGACTTTCTAATCATTAATACGAATCTACTTGCTAATATTTGGTTTTCAGTGTAAGACAATGGGCAAGAATCTTGTTTAAAATAGCTTTTCATTTCTGTTTTAGTCTGTTTTGTGCTGCTATAACAGAATACCACACACTGGGTAATTTATAAACAACAGAAATTTATTTCTCACAGTTCTAGAGGCTGGGTAGACCAAAATTAAAGCACAGGCATTTGGTGTTGATTTAAATTTAAAGAAGCTACACTGCAGGTGGCCTCCCTTATAAGGGCCTTAACCTCCCTTACTAGCAGAGAGACTTCTCGGCCTAATCACCTCTTAGAGGACTCACCTTTCAATACTATCACATTGTCAACACTTGAATTTTAGAGAGAGCACATTTAAATCATAGCAAAATTCTTGAGGCAGAGCATAGCTCCATTTCAATGTTCCCTGCTTTGGCTTCGATCATTACTGAGATTGAAGATAACCATTTGTTTAAGAACTCCAAATCAAACTCTCTTAATGATTAATAATCAGTTAGTAAATTAACCCTGGGACTCATTTCCTCTGTCCATAATCCTATGACCCATATTCATCTGACCTAATCATCATGCTATTAATCATTCTTATTGTTAATTTCTGATTATTCCCTGTATCTTTTTCAATTGAGAGCTTCTGAAATTATTTCTCTCTGTTACCATCATGGCTCAGCTGTGGATATGGGCCTCACAGGACTGAAATTCTTAGACCTCCTGGTCTTGCTTCAAATACATTCCCATTCTATTTGACTGTTTTTAAACTGTTCTCTTTGTAATTTAGAGAGCATCAGAGGTGGGAGAGATACACATTTTCCCAATGGAGTAGAAATAATAGGCGCTGAATTTGAGGAATTCAATCTTCAAGCATAATGTTGATTTGGGCTCTAGTGTCAAGATTGTATCTAGGAATATGAACATCTGGGCCTAATGAGGTATCGGCATGCATTTGACTCATGCATAGACTGTTTCTCCAACCTGGTCATTGCTGGCTGCATCAATAAACAGCCTGTCAATGATTAGAAAAATTATTCTCTGAGACCTATTGGCCAACAATGAGCCCCAAATATGACAAATTTAATCACTTCAGAAAGCAATTCTATTTATGGGTTATCATAAAGATGAGATAGAAAGCCAATTTCTAGCTGTTTTTTTTTCCAAAACAGTCACACACATATGTGGGCGCGCGTGCGCGCACACACACACACACACACACACACACAGCTACATCTTTTGCGTAGAGGACTAGCCCACTTCTTGGTCTATGCAAGAACCTCACATGTGATGATACCTGAGGGGTCCTGAAAGGCCCTCACACAGCTAACTAAAAATTCCTTCAATTCAAGGTGCTTACCACTACTGGAGGTGGCTTTTAAAATACAAATATTATTTGAGGTGAGAAATACATTCTGCTCTTAACAGACATTTTCTTCTTCCTTAACTCTGATTATTTTAGGCAGAGCCCATAAGAAACACAAGTTTTGAAGATAGGAAGAGGGAAGAAGGCTTATGGTGTGTTGCTGCCACAGGGCACAAAAATGGGAAAGCCCTAGGAGCAGAGGGAGAGGGAAGGAGGGAGCGAGGAATGCTGGCGAGACTCTACCGCTTAGGTTTCTGCCCAGGCCAAGTCTGATTTGATATTAAAATGTCTGGTAGTAGACTCAATTGATTCCTATTTTCTCCATCAATAACTTTGGATTTATGGAGTTTGGAGATGAATCCTTCCCCTATTTTCTCTGCACTTAGTAGTTAATTCAAGAAAAAAATGAACTTAGCCTTTGTCACAAATGTTTCAGGAATATCAGGAAATTCGTTTGAATACAATATGCTAAAAAAATCATCCGCACTTAAATCAAACATGTATAAAAGTGAGGAGACAAGGAAAAGCTACAACAAGATTAAAAGCACTGAAAATTATTCTGAAACCTGCAAAATGACATCTCCTTCCAGCCATAATAAATCATCAGGTAAGGACTGAATCCGAGGTGCTGCAAAGTTCCTTCCAACTCTGAGATTCTAAAGCTTTACCACCTATATTTATGGCATAACAAATTTACAAAGTACTCTCACATATATTCTCTAATTTGATTTTTACAACCAGCTTAAGCCAGAACACATGAGCTCAACAGAGAAAGAAACTGAGGCCAAGAGATTTTGGAAGATTTTCCACAAGTCACCAATTCATTGTCATGGTTGAATTCTGATTATGATCAAGGTTTCCTGACTCTCAATCCACTGCTTTACTGCCTTCAGTTCACACAATATCCCATGCAAATATATGAGATAAGTTATGCCAACACGTTGGAACAAAGATATGGTTTTAAATAAGCAAATTTGTGCGATAAACTCACTAGAGCTATTTTTATTCTGTTGCCTTATTAGCATGCCAAAATGCAGTAGACATATGGTTCCTGCCTCGGGAATCTTAGCTGTTAAAGACAATACAATTGTAAATTAGTTTCATTTTCAGTTATATTAGTTAGGTTCTTTCAGTATGCAAAGAGCACATATGCTCAGGTTTCCTCTGAGGAGTGCAGTTTGTAGTTGGCATGCAAGGAGAAGTAAGGAAGGACCAAACACAGTCTACTAAGTCCTTAAGGAGAACTGGGGCATTGCATCATAGTTGAGGCTCGACAAAAGCTGGGGCAGTCAGAGGACATCTCTGGGAACTGGTGGTGAATGCTCATCTTCCATACCCAGGACTCTAGCCTTACCTCTTGGGCATCTTTCTCTAAGTGTTTTTTTTTTTTTTTTTCATTCCATGTAAATCAACCTATCTCTACACTTCTTTTCTTTCTCATATCATTTGTAGATTAGAGCTGCTTTTATTACCTTATTGGTTTTTTTTCTTTTATTTTTCTGAGCTATTTTATTTTTGACTTACTTTCTTCTAAGAGGACCAGTTTGAGTGTGCTAGTCACCAGAGCAGTCTTGCTGGGACTTGGATCACCTTTACAAGTCTATTGCCTATGTCTTTAGGTCATGTCCCCTACCCAGCCCCACCACCCCCTGCCGCCCTGATCCAATTAGCTTTCCCAAGGGTTGTGGGTCATGTGATACCAACCTGGTGATAGGAAACAAGGACTCTTTCCCAAGGGGAGAGGGGAGAGCTAGTAGGCAGATATCTCTACTTTTATTTATTTTTTTATTTCAGAATATTACAGGGGTACAAACATTTTGATTACATGAATTGCTTTTGTACAGTTTGAGTCAAAGTTATAAGTGCAGCCATCACTTACTGAGTGTGCATTGTACCCACTAGGTGTGAGTATATCCATCCCCTCCTTCCCCCTCCCATCTTAATGTTGGATTTTAACACACTGAAACAGGAGCAGAGAATGTGGGCCTCAGAAGAGGATGGTGTTGGAATTGGACCACCAACATAAAGTTGGCTCCTTAAGGGCATGCACTCAATAACAAAATTAAAAAGAGTAAAGAAAAGCCAGCTTGCATTGGGAGGATACAAGAAAAATTATTTTAGCCTGAATTTTCAGTGGATAAAAGAAAAAATCTTTGTGTTGGGCCTGTGCTAAACATTGTCTGCTTTGAAAGAGAAATTACCATAAAAATTGTTGTTGTAACAGTTATACTCCTGAAAGCCATGGAATAAGAAAAGAAACAAACACAAAAATTCCCTTATAGGAATGCTTTCAACCTACACTACACAGGAATCCCATAAGAATGAAAATGAGTTTACAATGTACTTATCAAATAAACGGAAACAATACACCATGAAGGAAACAGCATTCACAACAAACAGGATATTTGTATTCCCAATAATGGCAGAAAATAGAACAATCTGACAGAGACTCTGGACTAAATATGGTTAAGATGATTAAAGAGAAAAAAAAACTCAAAGTTATAAGAAAAAAGGATATAAAAGCATCAAAAAATAAGATGTTCTAATACATAGATAGAGGAATGGATAGATGGATAAATAAAATGAATCAAATATAGTAAAATGTTAACAGTAGAATATAGGTGGTGGGTAGATAGGTGTTCATGGTAAAATTCTTCCAATTCTTATGTTTGAAAATTTGCCTATTAAAACACGGGAAGAAATATGCTATGAATAAAGAATAGCTAGATATAAAAAGAATCAACTAGAGAAAAACAACTATAAAAGCTGGGCAAATATTCACAAAATTGTTTGTAGGCATTAGATAGGCATGAACAAATGACCACAATACTTTGATACAGACATGAGGTGAGCTTCACATTCACTCTGATTATCTCCTTGAGAATAGTGAAACAGAAGCCAAATAAAACTGGCATAAGCAAGATTAGGAACAAATAAAAACCATCTCACACACATGTATGACTCAAGTGGACAGAAGTTTAACATAGAACAGTGGCATTGGTCCTCTGACTATCAGCATCACCATCGCCTAGGAGCTTGTTAGAAATGTAAATTGGGGGTGCTCACCTAGACCTACCAAATCAGAAACTCTGGGGATGGGCCCAGAGACTCTTTTAATAAGCTCTCCAGGTGATTCTGATGCTCCCTTGATCATCAGAGAATTACTGGTTATAGGAAAACAGAGCTTCTAGTATAAGGTAGCTAACAAAAAACCTAATTAACAATAAAATTAATAAGAACTTACCCATAAAAGAATTCCACCTCTACTCCAAAATAAATAGTATTATCACTTATGTTCAATGGACTTTATAGTTGCAAACAATTTTATTATCTACATTAAAATATTCTGGTGATTTTATTATAAAACTATCAAAACCAATAAACAATTTCAGCAAAGTCATGTTGGATATAGAATTAATATTCAAAATTATATAAAATTTAAATGTATTTCTAGAATGCAGAAATAAATACTTGTAAAATATAATCTTTAAAAGATACAAATATAAGGTACCTTTTAAAGATTATATTTTTTTAAAGATTACATTGTATCTTTTAAAGATTATATTTTACAAGTATTTGTATCTTTTAAAGATACAAATATAAGGTACCTATAAATAAAGATAATGAAAGGTGTGTAAAAAATTTTTGGAGAAAAATACAATATCCTATTGCAAATCATAAAGGGGCTTAAGTAAATTGAGAGGAATCTTAACTGGATGGAAAGAGTCAATATGATAAAAATATGTATATATTGCCTATATACATATATACATTTAAGTTTTCAGATAATTCTAATAAAATGCCCAAATAGATTTTTAATGTGAGAAGGTGATCATCAAATGTATATGAAACAAAAGAAAATCAAGGAAAACAGAGAAAAGTTTGAAAAATAGGAGCTGACTTACCATAAAGACTTGCCATAATTCAAACAATGTGGTATCCATGCAAGAAATGACAAAAAGAACAATAATGGTAATGCAGAGCCTAGAATCGTACCTTAGTACACACAGGAGCTTGGAAAATAACAGGTGTGGGACTAATTGTTGGGGAAGGAATAGGCTATCCAACATGTATAGGAAAATGGTCTACCCATTTAGTAAAAAGATAAGATTACTTCTTTACCTCACATAATACTGCATATAAAAAAATGATAGATGATTTAAAACCTAAAAGTGAAAGTCAAATTTTAAAATTTTTTGAAGAAAATGTGGGAAAATATCTTCATGGCATCCAGTAGTAAAGGATTGCTTAATAAAGACACACAACAAAAACATGAAGGTAATAACAGATGCACTTAACCACTATGTTTAATTTTTTATTTTGACAAAAAATACCAAACCATGAGTTGGGACAAAATATATATAATGCATAGAACCAACAAAGAATTTGTATCTAAAATATATAAAGAATTCATAAATTAATACAGAAAATATAAACTCGATAGAGAATGGATGAAGACTGTGAACAATTTATAGAATAAACCTGAATGTTCCAAAATATATGAAAATAAAAAGTGACATATTTTCATAGGTTTTCTGTCCTAGTTAAGTATGGGGAGTGTACAGACAGGCAATAAATGAGTATTGTCAACCTGCCATGTTTAACTTAAAACCTATTATTTTGTACCAATAATTTGAATAATTTTGCAAATGATAGGATCATGGCACTGTCTACCTCTCCAATTTTGATTTAGAGGCATAAATATATACTCAAGCTGCTTTTACTTTTAAGCTAGTCCTAAGAAAACTCATTTATTTATTGATTTAGCAACATAATTTGTATAGAACTCACGAAATAAGAATGTTCCTCTCCTCACTCAACCCCACATTAGAAATAGCTAAGAGTTAGCAAAAGCCACAAAGATTATTCTTTAATTGTCTCCTTTGTGTGTCTTGCAATTAAGACTCATTCCTTGGAGACATTAAAAACTTTAAGTATGGAAAAAAATGTGTAAAAAATCTTATACCTGAGGAAGAGGTAGAAGCACCGGAGATGGGAACATTCTAATTAGGAGATTAAGCAATTTTAATAAAGAATCTTTTCTATTTAAAAAAAAATCATTGAGTAGGAAGTTGTTCAAATTTCTCTTAAAGAGCATAGTTAACGGGTTGGCATAGTTAATGGGTTGGCTGTATGGGTTTAAATGCTGTGTTTGCTGTATGCCTTTGAGCAAGTTATATGAAATTCTGCCTGATATCCAGTATATAACTGATGTACTAGTATAACTAATGTATAATTTACCTGTTGCTCATTTTAGTACCCATAAAGTACTAACTTGTCTCTTTCTGAGGGCTGGGATTAAAA
>RJWJ010047136.1:0-11084 GCA_004363605.1 Indri indri
TGCTTGTGCCCTGGAAGCGGGCAGAGAGAGCACCTAGCCGACCATGGTATACAAAGGGGATTTTCACCCGACAAGAATTAGACTTGGCTGTTGGACAGCAAACCCTCCCACCCAATAGGAAATGTTTACCATAGATGTCTCAAAGCCACCTCAAACTCAGGACATTTAAAGTAAAACGCCATCTTTTCCCCAGATAATTTGTGCCTGAAATATCTGCCGTATATACCCAGGATATGCAATCTCGCTTAACAAGGGTTTATTTCAGTAGTTGTTTAACTTTATTCAGTAATTACGTTGGTCAGATCATTAATGTTTTGATGACTTCTTTCTTTTCTAACCCTAGCACATGAGTTTCATTAATACATGATTAATGGATGAGTGATTTGAGGGCGAAAGTGGATGCGGAGCCAATCTCAAGATATCAAGTTTGATCAATCCAGGACAAAACACTCTTGGCTTGAATTCTTGCTCTTATGTGTGATTTTCATGACTGTATCTCCCTTATAATTTTCAATGCGCTTCAATTACCAAGTAATGCTGTTTCAACCCTCTGAATGCTAATGACAGAGAACAGAACCTGGTGATTAAGGGCCTACCTTCAGTTAGGAAGGAAGGGCTTACAGAGGCAATGGTTTCTCTTGTCTTTTATTCTTTCAGTATGAAGCAGATCACAACACTCTCAGCGCTTATAATAATCATCATCTTTTAACAGTATATTCAATTCAAATACTTAAACATTTTCATATGCCGATGAAAGAAACACCCAATAACTAAGCGTGACTTGTACATTCGCAGGCCTACAGAGGAAGAGGAGGTGAGGGTGTGTCACAGCTCACGTGACATATTTTCCTTTGCTTTTGATTGTGAAACTTAGCACGCCCCTTGCATTCGCAAAACAATAAGGGAGATAATGTGATGTTATTTGAACATCTATAAATATCCACAAAGGATAATAAACACCTTCACTGCCTCCTAGCCCATGTGTTATGGGAATTTTCAGTGTCTGCTAGTTGTCGCAGATGCACTTTATACTTTTTAAACTTGGCATCTGATTGCATACTCAGTGGACTCTTAACTGAAGTACCTTTTTGAAAATGCAAACCACCCACCTTATTTAAATTTAGAAGCTGCCCCTACCACCCTGGTGTTCCTAATCCCCCGATAGTGTTTTGCTTTTCTTCTTCTTCATTTTTTCTATAGCAATTTATCACTTTCTAAAATACTATATGATTTAATTTTATGTTTTGTTTATTATTTATTTTCTGTCTCTTCCTGCTAAAAAGTAAGCTCTGTGAGGGCAGGGGTCTTTACCTATTTGATTCACTGATGTCCTGAGAACCTCAAACAGTACCTGGTATAATTTAAGCATGTAATTATTAATAGTGTCTATTAAGTGAATGAACAAGCAACATGCAAGTAGCCATGACACCAGCTGTAACACCTGAGACCCTGAGACATTTGCCTCTGATGTGCCTCTGTATTGTGCTGACTTCCTGTTCTGTGGCCCCTCCTTGCACTGTACAAACCTGCCTTCTTGAAGATTCTAAAGCTTGGTCACAGCAGGCCTTCAATGGCTCCTCACAGTTTAATGCACTCCTGTTTCCTGGATTAATTTCATTTTAACGAGAATCATAGTCTCCTCACACTAAAGGAATACAATTTTAATTATAAAATTTCCACCACGGTTTTGTCTTTGCATGTGGCTTACACATTCTAGCAGGAGGTAACTTTGGTTTGAAGAGAAATAGACTCAATCCTCTTGTTTTCATTGCATAGAATTCCTAAGTTATGCTTTTGTTGTGAACATGTATTTGTCCAAAGGGAATCGTGTCCTCTTTTTCATGATTTTACTGAAAACTATGAGTATGTGGAAAACAAAATAAACATAAATCACAGTCTAATCATAAGGTACTTGGTATTTTCAACTGCTCTGGAAGATCTGGACTTACCGTTGTATGTGTGCTGCTTTTTGTTGACTTTCTTTCTTTTTAAAATCTATAGATCATTATCATCATCATCTCATGAAGTTTGATATTGAATTATTTTAACTTTCCTAATCAAGTACAGTAAAACCGTACCTATCTGAAAGTCATAACTGGAAACCACAGCACCCTGGAATTGAGTCAATAAATCTTCTAGCTGTTTTGAATCACCTAATTAAAAATATCTTTTCAAGATCTCCCTTCTTTTCTTCTTGCCAACTTTTATTATCCTGCTGGCTTTGGGCCTCTAGTGGAGGTCCTCTGGGGCAATCTGGTTTTATGCAGCCATTTGGCCTTGGGTGTTGAAGGGAAGAAACAGCACAGCCCAGCAAGGAGGAAGGATGTGGCCAAGCCCAGAGCTGGGGAGAAAAGCAGGGCCCGAGGGAAACACAATATGGCTACACTACTGTTTTCTAGGTTAATCCCATTATTAAATTAAAAAAACAACCCTTAGTCATTTGAGACCGTCTTTATTCTACTTTTAGACTTGATTCATTGTTTGGATTGGTATTAGAATTGAAATCGAAATCTTTTTTTTTCCCCCTGATTTTGAAAGCATTTCTCCATTGGCTTCTATATCCCTTGGTTGTATGTGATATATTACAAAAAAAAATCTCTAGAAGCTTTTAGTTTTTTTTCTTTCTTTTTAGTGCCCTGAAATTTCAATTTGATGAGTCTCCACATGGGTCTTTTTTTGAAACAATTAAAAAAAATTTTTTTTTTGCTAAGCATTTCAAGAGCACTTTCAAACTGGAGACCTAAATTCTTCAGTTTGAGAAACTTTCTTGTCTAATTTTTTTTCTCGCATAATCTTTAATGAAATTTACCTTCAGGTGACTGGGCAGGGATTGAGCCTTTCCGTTGAGGGAACTCTAAGTGTCAGCATGCTACTGAGGTCTTTGTTCCAGCTCATTCAATTTCTCAAGGGATGAATTCTTTAATCTCTTGCCTGAAAGGCTGAGATACTAAGACTGGCTGCTGATATTCCGAGACCAGGAAAGGGAAAAGGATTAGGGCAACATCATTCGGACTGCGGACTTTCATTCACCTTCTTCCCACATTCTTTTTTTCTCTGTAGCCATACCTGGAGTCCTTGTGTCTCCATCTCACCTTTTTAAAGTTTTCTGGGGAAACCCCTCTGTTCTCCCTCAGAGATACAGTCACCTGGCTGCAGGTGTACAGCGCATCTGGAAATTCTATGGCTTTGTCCAGTGATTTCAAGAAACGCTGTTTCTAGTCCTGTACTTCACTCCCACCTTCCATGGTGCCAGGGGCCTCCAGTCCTGAGCCTTCCTGGGCTCTGCCTGCAAACTGGTGTGTCTTTTGCCAATACTTAGCTTGTGGCTTCCTCCCTTCTCCTAGATCAGATATCACTCTTTCACTGTCTATTGTTGTAAAAAAAAGTTGCTGAAATCTTTCATGCACTCTATCTTTCCCTTGGCCCTTGTGGAGTATAACTTTTTTAAAAAAATCAAAGTTCTTTGTTATCCTGTGAGTGGGATTCAGGAGGGATTTCAAAGGCAAGAGACAATCTGCCATGTTTAGCTGGAACTCTAATCAGTACTTTTCAAAATGTTCTCTCTTAGAGCCCTGGGACTTTTGCTTCGGTCCTGCTGGCTGATGAGGTGGGAGAGTGTGGAGTTTCAGTACACTGAATCTCTAATGATGCTTCTTCGGCCAGCATGGTTCTGCTTCTTCAGTTTTGTATATTGGTCTTCACGGAAGATGTCTTTGAATAAGAAGTTCTGCAGCTAAAAATTTTCTGAAAACTACTAGTCTAGATAATCTTCAACATAAATTTCTGATGTTAATGTCTGATGACTGCATAATTCGCATATTCGTCCAACAAATAGTTACCGAGTTTTTACTCTATGGCAGACATGGAACCGAACTAGGTGCTGATGTCCCCCCATTGGGTACAAACAGATTTAATAATAGTGTTGCTTTGTATTAACAAATATCTTATAGTAACCATATGTCTTACTTATTTGAAGCACTACATAGGTTAAATAAATTTGGGTGATTCAGAACTGTTAACATCCCATTTGAAAAGCAGATGTCAGAATATTTAATAAGCCTATTTCTTCAAATAATGACCTGGGACAAGAATGACTTCTTTGCTTAGGGGTAGAAGGTAATGAGAACATTATGATTTTTCTCTCTGAAACTTTGCCTCTAATTTGTTTTCAAGTAACAACATAACCTTGATTTAGTTCAAATGATCTAGCTGCTTGATCCTTCGGGAACTGATTTTGCTTTAAGTTACGTATTCTCATTTTCGGAAGAAGAAAAATAGGTTTTTGACATGTGACTGGGACATGACTTCAGTTGGTGAGTTGAAAGTGTCAGTCCTCACCAGCTGTCTCCTCCTCTCTGGATTCATGATGGAACCACCTGTGTCTCAGGATGCTATTTTGCTAAGGCTGCCAACCAAGTACCATAAACTGAGTTCCTTGAATAAGGAAGTTTATTGTCTCACAGTCCTGGAGAGCAGAAGTCAGAGATCAAGGAATGCGCAGGATTGATTCCTTCTGAGGGATGTGGGGGAGGTTCTGCTCCATGCCTCCTCCTGGCTCTGGCGGTTTGCTAGAACTTTCGGGGTTGCCTGGTGTGTAGTGTGTCACCTTGACGTTTGCCCTCATCTTTACATGGTGCTCTATTTGTGTTCATGTATGTTTCCAAATTTCCCATTTTTATAAGTCATACAGGATTAGAGCCCACCATAATGACCTCATTGTAACTTGACCACCTCTGTAAATACTCTACCTCCAAATCAGGTCACGTTCTGAGTAGCAGGGGGTTAGGACTAAAACATATGAATTTGGAGGGACAATTCAACCCATAACACTCAGGAACTTGCATGTCACTCCTGATACATCGCTTTCTCTTCCCTCTCCATGTCCAATCCACCAGCATTTTCTGCCAGTTCTACCTTAGACAGATCTTGGATCTATCCGTTTCTTTCTGTTCTTACCCTGACCATTTTCACTCTTTCTTCTAGACTGTGGTAGTAACTTCCTCACTGGTTCCCTGCCTCCACTTTAGGTTGCTCCTAATCCATTTTCCATATGCAAGCCAGAGAGCTTCCAAAAGTGCATATTTGATTATATCTCTCCTCTTCTTACAACATTCTGTGACTTCCCATTGCCTAAGGATAAACTCAAAACTCCTTTTCGTGGCTCACACACAATTTAGCTCCTGTCTCCCTCTCCAGCCTTGTCTCTATTTTATTTCTCCAGTGCTCAGAGCTAAGGCCAAACAGGAACTTCTCCCAGTTCCTTGATTGCACCATGCTATTGCCTCTAGGCTTTTGACTGCTCCCAGTCTGGAGCGCTCCTCCAAACTCCAGTCCCCAGACACTTACTCATCCTTTAGGCCTCAGCTTCCCTGCTGACTAGCTCCAGGAAGGCTGGCTCTCAACAGCGGCTGAATGGTAAAGCAAGTTTGGATCATCTTTCACCCATTCATTCATTCATAAATGTAGTAAACATTTATCAAGTTGCCTACCACATGTCAAACTTCAGATCAGTAACCACATCTTATAAAAGAAGGACAGCATTACTTTACAGTCAGTACTTTGTGTTTCATGGTAATTTTGATGATTGTTCACAGTGATGCACACATTTTGCAGATGAAGAAATGTAAACCACTAGGGGGCAAGTGACTTGCCTAAAGTGACAGAACTATTTGCTGGACAGTGATTAGAAGACAAAGACTTTAAATTTCAAATGCATTGCCTCTGGCTAGCTAATAACTAAGGTTTAATTTGTCTAATATGGTTTTTAAAAATAATTTTCTTCTAAGAGACATAAGACCAGGTTTATACACAAATGTGAAGCTCATAATGCCTGCCCCTTTCTGGGATCATTCCCTTGTGGTATGAAGCCAAAAACATTTAATGCTAATTACTCATTCAATAATTTTTTAAACTTATTATCAGATAATGTCCTTGGTTCAGAAAAGACATTTTTTTTTTGCCTTTTTCAATATGCTATTCCAAATCAGTACAAGAGTATGACACTGTAGCATCCCAGCTTCCTTAATAAACTTCAGTTATCTGTGACTGTCATCTCGTCTCCTAGACTAAAAGTGCTTATAAAATCAGATTCAAGAGCATCATATACCAGAGAATGGAGCTGCAGGAATCCAGACTAATATAAGAATGAAAAGAATCATAAATCAAAGAATGATAACCTTAAGAGGAGCCAAGTAATTTGAACTCTAAAAACATGGAAATGCTCAGGTCCGATTATATTGCACATAGAGCTAAGCCAATGAATATTTCGGAGTGGGAAAGGGTTGGGAAAAATGGTCAAATGTTGCAAATTGCTCAAGATCACCACTGATTCCAGCCTGACGTTGGTCATTGGATAAAGAATTTGAATCCTCTGGGCCTTGATGAACACTGCCTTGCCAGTTCTAGGCTTCGAGGACAGTAGCCATCCAGTCGGGTTCAGTGAACTGTGATGGAAGCTGGCCTGTCTGGTGTTGTTCATTGTAACCATAGCACTTCCCTTGATTTACACACCCTCTGTGTGGGGCACAACCTGGCATCCTGTTTGTTGTCACAAACAGCTGTAAGTTGTAAATTAGGTGACTGCAACACTCTTCTATTTAACGGATATCCTCCTTATTTTTTTTTAAAACAGCTTTTCTCTGCCCATTGTCCTGATTTTACAATCTTCTGAAGCAACTCTTTGAGAGTGGAAGTTTTTCTCAGTAAATGAGTCAGGGCTCAGTATTGAGCAATGCCCGCTACATGGAAACCTTGAGGCCCCCTTGCAAATGTTATTCCGTCTCCTTGACCAGAACATACCCAGGAGCAGTTATTAGCTAGCCACCAAAAATTTCTTCAAGTCATAGGTGGGTTTGAAAATTGTCTTAGCAAGAACTCAAAGTTGCCTACTCTTTACTTGGAAAACATAGAATTCATATTTGTTAGTTAAGGGGCAATGAATAACTTTTTGGGAGTCCATAAACCCATTAAATTTTTTTTTATTTTATTTTATTGTGGTAAGAACACTTAACATGAGATCTACCCTCTTAACAAATTTTTAAGTGTACAGTAACATATTGTTATCTCTAGGACCAATGTTATACTGTAAAATAGATCTCTAGAACTTATTCATCTTGCATAACTGAGATTTTATGCCCATTTTTTAGCAAGTCCACACTTCCCCTTCCCTCAGCCCCTGGCAACCACTGATCTACTCTCTGATTTTGAGTTTGACTACATTAGATATCTTGCATAAATAGAGTCATGCTTGTACACTGAAAACTACAAAACATTGATGAAATAAATTAAAGAAGACACGTAAATGGAAAGACATCTGTGGCCATGGATTGGAAGATATGATATTGCTAAAATGTCTGTACCACCCAAAGTGATCTACAGATGAAATGAATCCTTTTCAAATTCCCAATGACTTTTTTTTTCACAGAAATATAAAACTCATGTGGAATCACAGAAGATACTGAGTAGTCAAATCAATATTGAAACAGAAGAACAAAACTGGAAGCATCACATCTTCCGATTTCAGAATATATTACGACTCTGCAGTAATTAAAACCATGTGGTACTGGTGTAAAGGCAGACATATAGACCAAGAAAACAGAACTGGGAACCCAGAAATCAGCCCGCACATAGTTGTCCACTATATATGGAAAACTGATCTTTGACAAGGGTGTCAAGAATACACAATGATGAAATGATAGTCTCTTTAACAAATGGTATTGGGAAAACTGGATATCCACATGCAATATAATTAAATCAGACACTTACCTTACATCATATGCAAAAAATCAACTAAAAATGGAGAGTTTCAGGTCATAAGTGTAAAACTCCTAGAAGAAAACATAAGGAAAAAGCTTTACAACATTGACCTTGGTAGTGATTTCGTAGATATGACACCCAAAGCACAGGCAACGAAAGCATAAATAGTCAAATAGGAAAACATAAACCCTTGAAATTTTAAGCATAACTTCCCCCCTGCATTTTTCTGAGATGACAGTCATCTCTTTTAACAGATACAAAAAAGAATCTGGGATCCTGCCATACTATAGTATGCCTGTTTAATTGTGCACTTTGGATCCTCTCTTAGCAAAGTCTGATACATGATATGTTATTAAACAAGGGAAATAAAATGTGTCAGCCTGTTATTCACCTCTGTTTGTATCTCATTATTTTTATTTATCATTATTATTTTTAAATGACATATAATAATTATATATTTATGGGGTATGGTGTGATATTTTGATACATATATAATGTATAATGATCAATTCAGGGTAATTAGCATATCCATCACCTCAAACATTTATCGTCTTTTTCTGCTGGGAATATTAAAAATCTCTCTTCTAGCTATTTGACAATATACAATAAATTATTAACTGAAGTCACCCTACAGTGCTATAGAACTTATTACTCTTATATAGCTACACTTTAGTATGTGTTAACCAATTTTTCCCTATCTCTTCCTTCCTCTAGCTCTTCCCAGATGCTAGTAACCACTATTCTCCTCTCTACTTCTGTGAGATCAATTTTTTTAGCTTCCACATATGAGTGAGACCACATGGTATTTATCTTTTTGTGCCTAGTTTATTTTGCTTAACATAATGTCTTTAAGATTCATCCATGTTGCCACAAACGACAGGATTTCATTCTTTTTTAATGACTGAATAGTATTCTGTTGGGTATATATACCACATTTCCTTTATCCATTCACCTGTCGATGGACACTTGGGTTGATTCCATATCTTGGCTATTGTAAATAGTGCTGCAATAAACATGGGAGTATAGATATATCTTCAACATACTGATTTCTTTTCCTTTGAATATATACTCAGTAGTGGGATTGCTAGATCAGATGGTAGTTCTATCTTTAGTTTTTGAGGAACCCCCATATTGCTGTCCATAATGGTTGTACTAATTTACATTTCTACCGTGTATGAGTTCCTTTTTCTGCACTTCTTTGTCAACGTTTGTTATTTTTTTCATTTTGATAATAGCCATTCTAACTGGAGTAAGAAGATATATCATTGTGATTTTGATTTGCATTTCCTTGATGATTAGTGATGTTGAACATTTTTTCATATACTTTTTGGCCATTTGTATTTCTTCTATTAAAAAGTGCCTATTCAGATTTCTTGCCTATTTTTAATTGAATTATTTGGTATTTTGCTGTTGAGTTGTTTGAGTTCCTTGTATACTCTGGATATTAACTTATTATTGGATAAATTGCATATAATTATTTTCTCTCATTCCGCTAGATTATGTCTTCACTCTGTTGATATGTTTCTTTGCTATGCAGAGCCTTTTAGTTTAATATAATCCCATTTCTCTATATTTGTTGTTGCTTTCTGTGCTTTGAGCTCTTATCCAAAGATGCAAAATCTTTACCCAGACTAATGTCCTGAAGAATTTCCCCTAGGTTTTCTTCTAGTAGTTTCATAACTTCAGGTCTTACATTTAAGTCTTTTAATCCATTTTGAGTTGCTAATTGTATATGATGAGGGATAGGCATCTTGTTTAATTCTTCTGCATAAGGGTATTCAGTTTTCCCAGCACCGTTTATTTAAAAAGCCGTCTTTTCCCCATTGTAGGTTCTTGGCACCTTTGTACAAAATGAATTGGCTATAAATATAAATTATTTCTGGGTTCTCTATTCTGTTCCATTGGTGTATGTGTCTGTTTTTATGCCAGTACCATGCTATTTTGGTTACTATAGCTTTGTAGTATGGGTTAAAGTTAGGTAGTATGATGACTCCAGATTTATTCTTTTTGCTCGGAATTAATTTGGTTATTCAGTTTCTTTTGTGGTTCCATGCAAATTTTAAGATTTTTTTTTTCTATTTCTGGGAGGAATGTCATTGGTATTTTGATAGGGATTCCACTCCCAATCTGTAGATAACTTTGGGTAGCATGGACATTTTAACAATAACAATTCTTCCAATTCATGAAGATGGAATATCTTTCCATTTTTGTGTGTCCTCTTTAATTTCTTTAATCAATGTTTCACAGTTTTCATTGTAGAGATCTTTCACTTCTTTGATCAAATTTATTCTTAGGGGGTTTTTTTTAGTAGTATGGTAAATGGTATGGCTTTCTTTGTTTCATTCTCACTTAGCTTATTATTGGTGTATAGAAACACTGCTGATTTTTGTATGTTGATTTTTGTATGCTGCAACTTTACTGAATTCATTTAAGTTCTAAGAGTTTTCTGGTGGAATCTTTAGGTTTTTCTATATATAAGATCATGTCATCTGCAAATAGGGACCATTTGACTTCCTCTTTTCCAATCTGTATGCCCTTTATTTCTTTCTCCTTCCTGATTTCTCTGGGTAGGACTTCCAATACTGTGTTGAGTAAGAGTAGTAAAAGTAGGCATCTTTGTCTTTTTCCAGTTCTTAAAAGGAAGTTTTAAGCTTTTTCCCCATTCAATATGATGTTAGCTGTGGGTTTGTGCATATATGGCCTTTATTGTATTAGGGTACATTCCTTTTATACCTAATTTTTTGAGAGTTTTTTTTTATCATAAAGGGATGTTGAATTTTATCCTATGCTTTTTTCTGCATCTATTGAGAGGATCAGATGGCTTTTGTTCTTTATTCTGTTGATATGCTGTATCATATTTATTGATATGAGTATGTTGAAACACGCTTTCATCCCTGGGATAAATTCCACTTGATAATGGTGTATAATTTTTTTGATGTGCTGTTGTACTTGGTTTGCTAGTAGTTTGTTGAGGATTTTTGTGTCTATATTTATCAGGGATATTGGCCTATAGTTTTCTTTTTTGTTGCATCCTTGTCTGGTTTTGGTATCAGTGTAATGCTTGCCTCATAGAATGAGTTTGGAAGAATTCTCTCCTTCTCAATTTTCTGGAGTAGTTTGAGAAGAACTGATGTTAGTTCTTCCTCAAAAGTTTGATAGAATTCAGCACTGAGGCCACCTAGCATTGAGTTTTTCTTTGTTGGGAGACTTTTTATTACTGATTCAATCTCATTACTCATTATTCATCTGTTCAGGTTTTTTATTTCTTCATGGTTTAATCTTGGTAGGTTGTATGGGTCCAGGAATTTATCCATTTCCTCTAGGTTTTT